>ML244304.1:19709-148905 GCA_005239495.1 Nicotiana undulata
AAGTCACAAAATAGGCAGGAAAAAACACATAGATGTGATGAAACTGATTTAAACATAGCTGCATAGGTCAGGGCAGTGCAGGGATTGGGTAAATCCCATAGTAATCAGGAGAAAAGCACATAGATCCAACAAGACTTAGTTAAACATAGTTGCATAAATCATAGATGGTTCAAGGAGATAGATAGGCCACATAGTAATCAAGAAAAGATGCATAGACTTGTTTAAACATAGTTGCACAAATCAGAGGTGTTCATAGAGTTAGGAGATGGACAAGTTTAAACATGATGATAGACAACAACAGGATACATGCATAACATGTACAAATGAAAAGCAAACAACAATCCTATTGGCATATAACTCTAAAAGAGATGACGTATGGTGAGTACTGAAAGAGAACAACAAGAAGTTAATCACATGTTGAACAGCAAAAACATAAACAGAAGAAGATTAGGAATATGACAAACTGAAGTAATAGGAAACACATTGGTTTGGAGCTTGAATCCTAATTAGAACATACCAGTGATGAGAGCAAAGAGCAAGCAGAAGAGAGCAAAGTGATAGCACAGTATTAGCCTTGACTTAACAGCCGGCTAATAGTAAGCAAGAGTAAAGAGCAGCAAATAGAGACAAGAGAACAAGAGAAAGAACACAAGAGAGAGTAGTATAAAGAGAATTTAGAGTGATGCTCGACTGAGGTCTGTGTAGTATGTCCCTTGTTATTGAAAGACTAGGGTATTTATAGTTGAAAACAAGTAGTAAAATAAGGTAAGAATCACAATGGTATGTTAATAAAAGAAGGCAGAATCAATCAGTATAGAAATAGGACACGGTTCCCTTAAGTCAAGGGATTTTAAAGTTCAAACAGTTAAAACACACAGCACACAAGGTAAAAGAAGTCAAAATAGGAGCTAAATAAGGAAGATTTCAATGTAGCATGGTAATTAAAGAAATTCAGATGATAGACAACAACAGGATACAGGTAATCCCTTAAGTTAAGGGATTGAAGTTCAGACATATGCCACATAAGGTAATAAAATTAGTATCTTGCCCATAATGAAAGAATCAAAGTTTACTAAGTATAAGGTAGTCAATTAAGGATAAATTCAGACATCTTCGATTAGGGAAAGCATATAGGGCACATGAATCAATCAATTTAAGTGGACAAACAACATTCCAAAAAATTTAAAAGAGATATTCCAATCAGACCATCGAGTAAGAAAGGTCAGAACCAATCAAGAGGGAAATGATGATTCCTTAGTTCAGCATATAAATAGCGAAGGCAGACAATCGTAGCAAATAAGCATGGCCTAGTGGTATTGACAGAAAGAGGCCAGTCATATGAACATAATCGCCCAGAGGTGAAGCAAGTGGGTGAAAAATCCAACAAATGACGCGTTCATAGCATGATAGTCATAGAAAACTTTAACAAAATCAAATAGCCAGGCCAGCATGAAGAAGTGAACATAGAAGTCTAAGAAATTATGACTTTCAACATAAAGCGAGTTAGAAGCAATAAGAACATAGGATCAGTAGACATGCAAGGGGAAAGGTTTAAATATAAAGAAGCAATAAATTTAAAACAGGTGCAGAAGAACTCTTAGAAATCCTAATATTAAAGAGGGAGTAAGACGTCTTAAAAAACTGATGAATCTTAAATACTGAGTGTAAATTGGTATAAAACATAAAGAAACAGGTTTAAATAGCTGAAAATACTAGAAATATGAGATGCTTAGGCAAACAATTAGGGTTTCATAAGAGAACCAAAGATAACCGGAGAACCTGTTGTAAAGCTCAGAGACGGTGATGATTAGAGCACCATCGAGTCAAACCTCGCCGGAGAAGGCCGGAAAAAACCTAGGCAGGAGCCTACATAGTCGTTCTGGCATGAGTGAAGCTTCCCAGGAACTCAGAGACGAAGGGAATAAAAGAGACGGGCGTCAGGTGGCCGGTGACTGAAAGGGGTGAGACTGGAGGTGGCTGGAGAGGCGGTGGAAACCCATCAGATAAGAAGGAGAACCTAGAATGTTCTAGAGAGAAGGAGGAGAGGAAGGGACGATATGAGAGAGAGTGAGGTCTCGAAGAAATGAGAGAGACGGGGGGTTAGTTGGGGGGGGGGGGGTTAATTAAGGAAACTTTTGATCTGGACCGTTGATCTAATTTGATCAACGGTCTAGATGGATTTGGGCTTTGGGCCGGGTGAGAGTAGGGTTGGGATGGTTTCAATTGGGTCAGGGGGTTGGGTAATTGAATCAGCCAAATGTGGCTAAAATTGAAAAATAAGAAAAGGCTAGTTGTGAAATACCCGATTTAATAGGATAGTTAATTAATTAAAATAGCCAATGATTGTATAACTGAAATTAAGTTAAAAAATGAATATAATTACAGTAATTAGACAAGATTAAAAATATGAAAGACATAAATTCGTATTTTAAAGGTATAAAACGACTAATTAGGCTATGATTGCAAAACGATTGGAATTGCAATTAAACAACACTCAATTGACTAATTGATGAAATAATTTGAATTTTAATAAATAAACAGTAATTATAAATGACATATTAAATTGGAGAATATTTGGGATTTATTAGAGCCTGATTTATGAATTATTAAAAATACGAAATACTGAATAAATATGGAAATAATTCAGATAAAAATATGTAAAAATTAGGAAAAATACTTATTATTGCTAAGAGTGATTTTGAAAGCATATATACAAGTTTGGAAAATAATTTTGGGAAAAATTGGGTATCAACAATATATAAGCTGACCCACGATCGCGCATCCAGTCTGCGACTCGTGTTCTGACTCGACAACAAATGCATATATATATATATATATATATATATATATATATAGGTACATATATGTACTGACTCAACAAGACTGTGCCAATACCACTGATAGCCAACTGATATTTAAATCATAATATTTCACCTTTTCATGTCACCTCAACAGAAATCACAACTTATAATACATACAAGGTACAAATAAGGCACGTAGAGGCATGCTCGTGAGTCCATAAGCTACCCGACATAGCAATATAGTCGCCACGTACGGACTCTCGTCACTTGGTACGTATGCGGCCCCCACAACAAGTACACATAGCAAGCAAGGAACCTATGGGGTCATTTCCCCCTTACAAGGTTGGAAATGAGACTCACCTCGTGACGAAAACACCCCTCGGATCAAGGATGCGCCCGAATCTCCGGAATCTACCCTCGACGGCCCGCAACTAGCCAAATATAGCGTAATTGAATCAATTTAAGATCAAGGAAGAAGAATTAACAAGTAAATCCAAAATTAGGCATTCTTGAAGGATTTTGGAATTTCGACCCCGGGCCGACACGTTCGAGTTTCGAAAATTTTCGAAGGAATCACTTACCAGAAGCCTAAGGATCATAATTATGCAACTTTTACTTGAATTCAGAAAAAAATCTGGTAATTCATTAAATTGCTCTAAAATTCCATTTACTATTAAAAAAAAACCAAGATTTTTCTAAGATTAGTAGTTAATTATCTTGACAATTCATGAATTAAACTAGTAAAATAGGGCGAAATTACTTACCTCTACTGAAAGTGGGTCGAGGAATGGTTTCTCAAGCTCTTAGAACCCTTCAATGGAGGTTGGAATGAGGATAAATGAAGAAAACCGGAGTTTTGACACTTAAATACAGGCTGCCTACAGGGGTTTCCGTACCTGCGACCCTGGGACCGCACCTGCGAGGAAATGGCCGCACCTGCGGAAAATGGCCGGGGAAGGGTTCGCACCTGCGGAGTTGGGGGCCGCACCTGTTGTCCCGCTCCTGCGGAAGATAGTCCGCACCTGCGGAAGTTGCACACCTGCGAGGCTGGGACCGCAGGGGCGGTCCCGCACCTGCGTCTGGGCAACCGCACCTACGGTTACACCAGCTACAGCTGCACCAGCAGTGTTTTTAGCTGGTTTTTTGGCCTCGTGTGGTGTCCGGGTGGCACCTGGGCCCACCCGAGCCCCAGTCCAAATATACCAACAAGTCGCGAATCATAATACGGACTCGCTTGAGCCTACGAAACACTCAAAACATCGCTAAAACTCAAAATCACTCCTCAAAACCGCTGAATTCATAACTTAAGACATTCAAATTCTAAATTTCTATAACGATGCGCCGGACCGACCTACACAACTCGGAATGACTTCAGATTTTGCAGACCAGTAATAAATGATCATTTGAAACTATTCTCGGTCCCAGAATTCCGTTCGGACCTCGATAGCATAAAATCACATCCCAACCCAAATTTCAAACATAAGGAAATCTTGATTCCCATTTCAGGCGCTAAAATGCTCCCGGGTCATCGAAAACCCGAGCCGAACATACACTTAAGTCCGAAATCATCATACAAAGCTACTGCAGCTGTCAGAACTCGATTCCGAGGTTGTTTGCTCAAAATGTTGACCGAAGTCAAACTTGGCCAAATAGGCCAACCTTAAGGAACCAATTGTTCCTAAATCACTCAAACCATTCCCAAATCCCAAACCACCTGTCCCCGCAAGTCATAAAGCACGAATAGGCGCTATGGAAGGTTTCATTTAAGGAAACGGGATTCTAATACGCAAAACGGCCGGCTGGGTCGTTACATTCTCCCCTTCTTAAACAAATGTTCGTCCTCGAACGGGTCTAGAATCGTACCTGGAGTGCTGAATAGCTGTGGATATCTGCTCTGCATGTCCTCCTCGGACTCCCAAGTCGCCTCCTCGGCTGATTGGCCCCTCCACTGAATCTTAACCGTAGAAACTGTCTTGGACCTCAACTGGCGGTCCTGCCTATCAATAATAGCAACTGGCTCCTCCTCGTAGCCCAACTTGACATCCCACTAAATCGTGATGTAATCAACCACGTGCGAGATGTCGGTGTGATACCTCTAAAGCATGGATACATGGAAAACCGAATGAACTCCAGAGAAGTCTGGAGGTAAAGCAAGCTCATAAGAAACCTCTCTGACCCGCCCCAACACCTCGAAAGGACCTATAAACCTAGGGCTCAACTTGCCCTTCTTCCCAAATGTCATAATGCCCTTCATCGGTGAAACTTTCAACATAACCTTATCTCCCTCCATGAATGCTATATCACGTGCCCGCTGATTTGTGTAACTCTTCTGTCTGGACTGTGCTGGGCGGAGCCTCTCCTAAGTAATCTTCACCCTCTCCAAAGCATCTCTCACCAGATCTGTGCCATATAGCTTGGCCTTGCCAGGCTCAAACCACCCAATCGGATAACGACATCGCCGACCATATGAAGCCTCAAATGGAGCCATCTCGATGCTGGACTGATAACTATTATTGTATGCAAGCTCCGCCAAAGGAAAGAACTGGTCCCACTGACCCCCAAAAACAATCACACAAGCCCTAAGCATATCCTCCAAAATCTGAACTGTACGCTCTGACTGGCCATCAGTCTGAGGGTGAAATGCTGGACTGAGGTCTATCTGAGTGCCCATCTCATTGTGCAAAGCTCTCCTGAAGTGCGAAGTGAACTGAGGACCTCGATGTGATATAATAGACACCGGCACACCATGCAACCGGACTATCTCTTGAATGTAAATCTGAGCCAGCCTCTCTATAGTATAAGTAGTAGCCACAGGAATGAAATGCGCCGATTTGGTCTATCTATCCACAATGACCCAAACCGCGTCAACCTTCCGCAAAGCCCGAGGCGACCCAACCACGAAGTCTATAGTGATGCGCTCCCACTTCCACTCAATAATGGGCATCTGCTGAAGCAAGCCTCCTGGCCGTTGATGCTCGTACTTAACCTAGTGACAATTAAGACACCTGGCCACATACTGCACAATGTCCTTCTTCATACGCCTCCACCAGTAATGCTGCTTCAAATCACGATACATCTTCGTCGCTCCGGGATGAACAAAATATCGAGAACTTTGCGCCTCTGCTAGAATCCTCTCCCTCAGGACATCGACATCAGGAACACACAATCGGCCCTGGAGTCTCAGAATACTATCCTCGCCCAAGGTAGCCTCCTTGGCCCTGACCTGGACCACCGCATCCCGAAGCTGTGCCAAACATGGATCATCAAACTGTCGAGTCTTAATATCTCCCGATGGTGAAGACTGAGAAACCACATGAGCAAAAACTCGACGAGGCTCCGAAAGGTCTAATCTCACCAGGAGATTGGCCAAGGACTGGATGTCCAAGGCTAAAGGTCTCTCCATAACTGCAATGTAGGCAAAGCTACCCATACTCGCTGCCCTCCTGCTCAAAGCATCTGCTACTACATTTTCCTTGCCCGGGTGATACAAAATAGTGAGATCATAGTCCTTTAATAACTCAAGCCATCTCCGCTGCCTCAAATTAAGGTCCCTCTGCTTAAACAAATTCTGCAAACTGCGGTGGTCGGTGTAGACCTCACAAGACACACCGTACAAGTAATGCCGCCAAATCTTCAAAGCATGCACAATCGCCGCCAACTCCAAGTCGTGCACAGGATAATTCTTTTCATGAACCCTCAGCTGGCGCGAAGCATAAGCAATAACCCTGCCATCCTGCATCAACACACACCCCAACCCGACACGTGAAGCATCGCAATATACAGTATACATCCCAGACTCAGAAGGCAATGATAGAACTGGTGCTGAGGTCAGTGCTGATTTGAGCTTCTGAAAGCTCGCCTCACAATCGTCGGACCACAAAAACGGGGCATTCTTCTTAGTAAATATGGTCAGTGGAGTTGCAATAGAAGAGAATCCCTCCACAAATCATCGATAATAGCCTGCTAGACCCAGAAAACTCATGATCTCTGAAGCTGAAGTAGGACGCGGCCAACTCTGAACTGCCTCAATCTTCTACGGATCAACCTTGATACCCTCTACGGATACCACATACCCTAGAATTTCCACCGAATCCAACCAGAACTCGCACTTGGAGAACTTAACATATAGCTTCTGCTCTCGCAAGGTCTGAAGCACAACTCTAAAATGTTGCTCGTGCTCACCCAGGCTCCGTGAGTAGATCAATATATCATCAATGAAAACAATGAAAAAGGAGTGAATGTACGGCCTGAACACCCTATTCATCAATCCATAAATGTTAATGGGGCATTAGTCAAGCCAAAGGACATCACTAGAAACTCATAATGGCCATATCTAGTGCGAAATGCAGTCTTCGGGACATATGAAGCCTGAATCTTCAATTGGTGATAACCCGATCTCAAATCAATCTTAGAGAATACACGAGCACCCTGCAACTGGTCAAACAAATCATCTACACGCAGTAGAGGATACTTGTTCTTGATGGTCACCTTATTCAACTGACGATAGTCAATGCACATCCGCATGGACCCATCCTTCTTCTTCACAAATAAGATTGGAGCACCTCACGACGACACACTCGGCCTGATGAACCCCTTGGCCAACAACTCCTCAAGCTGCTCCTTCAGCCCCTTTAGCTCCTTAGGAGCCATACGATACAAGGGAATGGAAATAGGCTGAGTATCTGGAGCCAAATCAATACAGAAGTCTATATCTCGATCTGGAGGCATGCTTGGAAGATCTGAAGGAAACACATCTGGAACCTCTCGAACAACAGGCACTGAATCAATGGTAGGAGACTCGGCGGTGGTGTCCCGCACAAAAGCAAGGTAAGCTAAACAACCCTTCTCGACCATGTGTCGAGCCTTCATAAAGGAAATGACCCGGTCAAATGCACTAACTGAAGAACCTCTCCACTCCAACCTTGGCGACTCAGGCATGGCTAAGGTAACTGTCTTGGCATGGCAATACAACACAGCATGATAAGGAGATAGCCAATCCATGCCCAGAATAACCTCGAAATCAACCATATCAAGCAATAACAGGTCGGCTCTGGTCTCAAGCCCACAAAAAGTAATCACACAGGATTGGTAGACCCGGTCTACTACCACAGAATCGCCAACAGGAATGGACACATACAAGGGAGAACCCAAGGACTCACGAGGAACATCTAGAGAATGGGCGAACAATGCTGAAACATATGAGTATGTAGACCCTGGATCAAATAACACTGAAGCCTCACTACCACAAACTGAAATAATACTTGTAATCACGGCGTCTGAAGCCACTACGTCTGATCTAGCCAGAATGGCATAGAATCTGGTTGTAGCACCTGAAGGCTGAGCTCCCCAAAACGAGCTGGAGTTGACTGACCCCCTCCTGACTGGACTCCCCCTCTAGGACGGCCCCTGCCAACCTGACCCCCACCCCTAGGTGGTCGAACTGTTGGTGCTGAAATCATAGGCTGGTGACTCTACTGCACGGCCTTACCCCGATAGTGGGGGCAATCCCTCCTCACGTGGCCTAAATCCCCACACTCGTAGCATCTCAAGTGTGACATATCCTGCTGTCCTGAAGGGTAAGAGTCCCGAATGGCCGGAGTGCGATGAGAATCATCTGACACAGCACTGAAATAGGAATCGGAGGATCTCTGACGGCTGGAGTAACCATTGGATGAACTGTGAATGGCTAGAGGATGGTAGGAGCGCTCTGGCATGGCAGTAAACTGAGGCCTCACTGGAACACCCCTGGGAGGTAGTTGAGGTGCTGAATATGAAGGACTATTGAACTGACCGCCTC
Organism: Nicotiana undulata; assembly: GCA_005239495.1. NCBI lineage: Eukaryota > Viridiplantae > Streptophyta > Magnoliopsida > Solanales > Solanaceae > Nicotiana > Nicotiana undulata. Next base: position 28,308 of record ML244304.1, read on the forward strand.
CGAATGGACCCCTGCCCCTAGCTGGAGCACCCCTGAAATCACCTGTAAATCTGGCCCTCTTATCCTGTTGACCCTGCTGACCCTGCTCTCTGCTCTCTGCTCCTCAATCGGTAACCCTCAATCCGTCGAGCTATCTTGACTACAAGCTGGTACGGGGTACCCATCTCAACCTCTCTGTCCATAGAGTCCTGATATCCGGATGTAAGCCTGCCACGAACCGCCGCACCCCCTCGGCATCAGTGGGCAATATCATAAGAGCATGGCGGGATAACTCTGAAAACCAAACCTCATAATACGTCACAGATATCTTCCCTTGCTGTAACCGCTTAAACTAACCCCGAAGCTCCTCCCTCTCAGACGGTGGGATGTATCTGTCTAGAAATAGCTGAGTAAACTGACTCCAGGTGACAGGAGAAGAATCCCCTGGCCTGCTAAGAATATATGACTGCCACCAATGGCGAGCTCTGCCCTCAAGCTGAAATGTAGTGAAGTCGACCCCATGCGACTCCAAGATCCTCATATTGTGCAGTCTGTCCCTGCACCGGTCAATGAAATCTTGGTTGTCCTCACCCCGCTCACCCCCGAAGATTGGAGGGCGAAGTCAGGTTCATCAGTCTAGCATCTTCTGCTGGTCACCCTCTGCAACTGGCCTGGGCTCTAGCTGTACCACTATCGGCTGAACCCTACCCACGGGCGGTGTACCCGGAGTGTGGTGTGCTGCTGCTTCCTGTCCTGTGGCCTGAGCGGCAGGGGTCTGGACTCCCCCTCCCGCTTGGGAAGTGGCAGGGTCTGCTGGAAGTACACCTGCCTGAGACATAGTGTCCATAAATCTCAACATGCGGCCCACGACCTCCTGGAAGCCTGGTGCCATCATAAAGTCCGCTGGAGCAGGAGCAACTGGAGGCAACTCATCCCTTTCCTCGATAATAGGATCCTCAAGTGGTGCAACTAGTATATCCCTGGGACGCCCTCGTCCCCTACCTCGGGCACGTGCCCTGCCCCTACCACGGCCTCGAATGGCGGGGGTAGTAGCCTCTCCCGAATCATGAACTTGAGAAGCACACGTCCTTCCAATCTGTGAGAGAGTAGAAGATCAAATTTGAGTACATCATCGATTGCACGATAGAAATGAACAAAAGGAGATTCGTAACACCCTATAGCCTCCTGAAGATAAGTACAGACTTCTCCGTACCGATCCTCAAGACTCTACTGGGTTTGCCCGTGACTTGTGAGACTACGTGAACCTAAAGCTCTTATACCACGTTGTCACGACCAAAATCCTAATTCAGGTCACGATGGCGCCCAACAGCGGGGTTAGGCAAGCCTATATGAATGACACTAAGTGTTACCATCCCCAGTTGCTTAATATTCTGACATTTACAAATTTTAATCAGATATGGGCATGCCAATAGCCTGTGATATGAACTAATACCATAAATACATGAACCAAACGATAAGCATGTCTATATAATATATACAGCCCAAAACCCAGAATATATACTACATGTGTGCCAGGAACTAGTGTCACGAGTGTCACGGGCAATTATCAGAATATATAAGGGTAATATATATACAAGTCCACAATCTGGATAAAATAGACAGGGAAAATGACAAAAGAAACTCCAGGGTGCTGCTAGGAAGTCGCCAGGAAGAGCAGCTCACTGTGAAGTCTAACCACACAAGTCAGTATCTAGCACCGGCCTGATAGTCAGATGTACCAGCCTCCGGACCTGTACAATCAAGTACAAAAGAAGAAGAAGTGCAACATGAGCACATAAAATAAATATGTACCCAGTGAGTATCCCGTCTAAACTCGAAGGAGTAGTGATGAGAGGTCGACTAGATACTCACTAAGGTCCAGCAACATAATATAAAATGAGAAATGGCTAAAGCAATAGGCATGTGAAACAGTAATCAACAATTACATAGGAAAGTAATGTCAACCAAGTAATATCGGAAAGATGAACTGCAAGTGCCAAATTCTCCTTTTAAGAAATACCTGGCAATTCCACTGTAAGTGACTCAGACTCAAGTGATCATACAATACCAGGACAAGACAACCGGCTGGAGTCATAAGGGTGGTCATAAGGATCGATGTCATAAGCTAACCCACGATCGCGAATCATACCTGCGACTCGCGTGCTGACTCAATAGTAATAAGTTGACCCACGATCGTGCATCCAGTTTGCGACTTGTGTGCTGACTCGATAATGATAAGCTGACCCACGATCGAGCATCATGCCTGCGACTCGTGTGCTGACTCGATAATGATAATATATAAGTTGACCCACGATCGCGCATCCAGTCTGCGACTCGTGTGCTGACTCGACAACAAATGCATATATATATATATATATATATATATATATATATATATATATATATATATATATATATATAGGTACATATGTGTACTGACTCAACAGTGAACTCAACAGGACTGTGCCAATACCACTGATAGCGAACTGAGATTTAAATCATAATATTTCACCTTTTCATGTCACCTCAACAGAAATCACAACTTATAATACATACAAGGTACAAATAAGGCATGTAGAGGCATGCTCGTGAGTCCTAAAGCTACCCGACATAGAAATATAGTCGCCACGTACGAACTCTCGTCACTTGGTACGTACACGGCCCCCAAAAAAAGTACACATAGCAAGAAAGAAACCTATGGGGACATTTCCCCCTTACAAGGTTGGAAAGGAGACTCACCTCGTGACGAAAACACCTATCGGATCAAGGATGCACCCGAATATCAGAAATCTACCCTCGACGGCCCGCAACTAGCCTAATATAGCGTAATTGAATCAATTTAAGATCAAGGAAGAATAATTAACAAGTAAACCCAAAATTAGGCATTCTTGAAGGATTTTGGAATTTCGACCCCGGGCCCACACGTTCCGATTTCGAAAATTTTCGAAGGAATCACTTACCCCAAGCCTAAGGATCATAATTAGGCAACTTTTACTTGAATTCACAACAAAATCTGGATAATGCACCAAATTTCTCTAAAATTCCATTTACTATTAAGAAAAACCAAGATTTTTTCTAAGATTAGCCGTTAATTTCCTTGACAATTCATGAATTAAACTAGTAAAATAGGGCGAAATTACTTACCCCTACTGAAAGTGGGACGAGGAATGGTTTCTCAAGCTCTTAGAACCCTTCAATGGAGGTTGGAATGAGGATAAATGAAGAAAACCCGAGTTTTGACACTTAAATATAGGTTGCCTACAGGGGTTTCTGCACCTGCGGTCCAGCACCTGTGAGCAAATGGCCGCACCTATGGAAAATGGCCGGGGGAGCTGGGTTCGCACCTGCGGAGTTGGGGGCCGCACCTACGGTCCCGCTCCTGCAGAAGATAGTCCGCACCTGCAGAAGTTGCGCATCTGTGAGGCTGGGACCGCAGGGGCGGTCCCGCACCTGCGGCTAGGCAACCGCACCTGCGGTCACACCAGCTACAGCTGCACCAGCAGTGTTTTTAGTTGGTTTTTGGCCTCGTGTGGTGTTCGGGAGGCACCTGGGCCCACCCGAGCCCCTGTACAAATATACCAACAAGTCCCGAATCATGATACGGACTCGCTCGAGCCTACGGAACACTCAAAACATTGCTAAAACGCAAATCACTCCCCAAAACCCCTGAATTCATAACTTAAGACATTCAAATTCTAAATTTCTATAACGATGCGCCGAACTGACCTATACAACTTGGAATGACTTCAAATTTTTCATACTAGTCATAAATGACCATACGGAACTATTCCCGGTCTCGGGATTCCGTTCGGACCTTGATAGCATAAAATCACATCCCAACCCAAATTCCAAACATAAGGAAATCCTGATTTCCATTTCGGGCACCAAAATGCTCCCATGTCATCGAAAACCCAAGCCGAACATACGCCCAAGTCCGAAATCATCATACGAATCTACTGGTGCTGTCAGAACTCGATTCCGAGATCGTTTTATCAAAATGTTGACTGAAGTCAAACTTGGCCAAATAGGCCAACCTTAAGGAACCAATTGTTCTTAAATCACTCAAACCATTCCCAAATCCCGAACCACCCGTCCTCACAAGTCATAAAGCACGAATAGCTGCTATGGAATGTTTTATTTAAGGGAACGGGATTCTAATACGCAAAACTACCGGCTGGGTTGTTACATTTTACTTGTGATTTGAGCTAATTTTCTAACCTTTACAGTTTTTTTGAAGTTGTGTAATAATAGATATTCCTGTACTTTTGAACGATAATGTCTCATATTATCATTACTGTCACACCATTTTTTTACCCCGCAAGATATATATGTGTAACGACCCGGTCGATCGTTCCAAGAGTTTGAGTCCGTTTTCCCCCATTTCTGTTTATTTAGGTGTTGTTCATCTGTATTGCACAATATCGGGTTGGTTGGTTTGAAATGTGATTAAGGAGTTCGTGGTAGAGTTAGGCTTGAATTGGCGAAGTTTGAAATTTGGCGATATTCGGTCGGTAGTGGAAAATTAGGTGTCAGAATGGAATATCGGAAGTTGGAATATATTCGTGGTGTCATATTTGACTTGTATCCAATTTGAGGATATTCGGACAAGATATGATTGTTTTCGGTGTCATTTGTGGAATTTGGAGTTCTTAGGCTTGAATCCGAGCTTAATTTGATGTTATGGTGTTGTTTCAGGTGATTTGTAGGCTTGACTAAGTTTGAATGATATTATGGGACGTGATGGTGTGATTGGTTGAGGTCTGGAGGGACTCGGGTGTGTTTTGAATAGTTATTGGATGAGTTTAGTTGTTGAAAGTAGTTGTTGGTGTTGCAGGTGCTTGGTTTCTGAAGCTAGGAGTGGGGACCGTGCAGGATTTAAGCGGTACGTGAATGGACTTCGAAAAAGTGGCAGGAGTTCCGCGGTCAGCGGAAAGGGACTGGCTCGGACAACAAAAATTTGGTCGTGACCGCAAGAGCTGGAGACTTTCACGATCGCAGTAGGAATGTCGCGGACCACGGAGCGGTGAGCGCGGCGGTAGTGGATTTATGAGGTCAACGAAATGAGGATTTGAGAGGTGCACTATAAATACGAGGTTCGGGTTTCATATTTTGACCTAGAGAGCACGGGTTTTGGCAATTTTTCATAGCTTTTTCAAGAAATTCATCGGGTTAAATGATTCTAACTCGGATTTGGCCAAAATACATGAATATATCATTGAATTTATCATTTGAATAGTGAATTGGGATGAAGCTTTGGGAAAAAAAGTGGAAACTTCATGAATGTGATTTTTAGAGTTGCATGTCTATTCGAAGTTGTATTTTGATAAATTTGGTATGGTCGGACTCGTGAGTGAATGGGTTCCTTAGTTTTGTAACTTTTATCCGATTTCGAGATGTGGGTCCGGGGGCCGGGTTTGGCCAATTTCGGGATTTTTTATCTAAATTGATAATTTTCACTTGGGATTCATTCCTTTAGCGTATATTAATGATAATATACTAATTTTGGATAGATTCAGAGTATTTGGAGGTCGAATAAAGGGGCAATAGCATCTCAGGCTATAGTTTTATAACTATTGTAAATATATTCCTGAGGGTATGAAACCCCGGATTTCGTACTATTTCACTATATTGTGCAAGTATTGTTTGGACCCTCAGGGGTATTTATTACTATCCTCACAATGCTATGATTTGAAGCCTACACTTAGCCATGATTTTTACCTTATACTGTTTAATCCAATTTGATTACTAAACTTTGATGCATATGAAAGCTATTTTGGGCTGAGTCCCCTGATTTTACTGAAATGCCCGAGTGGCTTGTGAGGTTTAAGACTAAATGAGGCTCGAGAGCCTGAATTGTGAGAATATGATATGGGATTGGGCTGCACGCCACAATATTTTTGTTATAGGTTGAGGGCCTAAGTGATTTGATGCCATAATTTGGCTTGATATAGTGTTTGGTCTGGAGGAGCCCCTCTGTAATGACTCGGCCAGTCATTTTGAGAATTTAAGTTCTGTTCAGTAGCATAAGGACTTGAGAAGCTTCATATTATGAATATCGACCTGCGTGCGTGGTTGAATTCAGTTACCGGATGATTCGGAGCCAAATCGGAAGAAGGATTCAAGTTTTGGAAGCTTATGCGGTAAGAATTGACCGAAATTTAACTTTTACGTAAACGGCTCCGAAATGGGTTTTAGACGATCTCAACAATTTATTAGGGTAATTTTGGACTTAGGCGTGCGTCCAGAATTGGATTTGGAGGTCTGTAGGGCGATTCGAAGCATTTAGGCGAAAGTTGAAAAAGTTGAAGTTTGGAAGCTGGAGCGGTTTGACCAATAGTTGACTTTGGTGATACCGGTGTCAGAATGCAATTTTGAGAGTTGGAACATCTCTGTTATGTCAATTGGGACTTTCTTGCAAAATTTGATGTCAGTCTGGGTTGGTTTGATAGGTTGCGGCACGAGTTTTAGAAGTTGGAAGTTTGGAAGTTCATAAGTTCGATTCATGGTGCAATTTGTTGTTTCACATTTGTTTGATGTGGTTTGAGGACTCGAGCAGGTCCGTGTTAGGTTATTTAACTTATTGGTATGTTTGGACGGGGTCCCGAGGGGCTCGGGTGAGTTTTAGATAGGTTTGGGTTGTGTTGCGCTCGTTTTTGATGTTTCAGCGTCGTTTCTTCAAGCATAAATGGTAAAACATTAGGAAAATGAGCTCCAATTTCTGTTTTTAATGAAGAATTAGATCTGCATCATAATTACGGAGCCATAGAAAAAAGAATTGTCGAATTCGGACATCGTATGAGGAAGTTATGCTCAATTTTGTGTCGGAGAAGAGAGCTGGTGCTGGTGCTGGTGCTTCGCAGATGCGAAGTTGGGCCCGCATCTGCTGAGCCGCGGGTGCGTAAAATGGACCGCAAATGCGTAAATGACAGATGGAAATGCTCATGTGCGGATATTTTTGTCGAAAATGCAGAAATCCCCGAGTATAAAAAATCAGACTGCGTAATTTTAGTATTCTGAGCATATCTTGAGTTCTAGAGCTCCGATTTAGGTGATTTTCACGGAGTTCTTCTTGTCTATTCATGGGGGTCAGTATCTAAGTATATTATTTGTATTTTAATATAATTATAGAAGTTTATTTTTTAAATTAATCCATGTTTTGATTGGCGAATTGGAGTGTTTTTATCCAAAACCTTTCTAATGAGAATAATTGGGTTTGAACATCAATTTGGTATCGTAATTTGATGAAATTAGTATGGTTGGAATCGTAATTGAATGGGTGTTCAGATTTCTTAAATTTGTCGAGTTGCGAGGTGCGAGTCTCAGGTCGACGTTTGGGTCGATTTCCAGATTTTTGTAAAGATTGAGACTTTATGATCCGGAATAGTTCCTTATGAGTTTTATTTGTCTCTTGAAGTTATTTTAATTATATTTGAGCCGTTCGAAGGTCTTTTCACCCGAGGAGTTCATTTTAGAGTACCGGGTTTAATTCTTTGAGGTAAGTATCTTGCCTAACCTTGTGTGTGGGAACTACCCCTTAGAATTTGAGTGTTCTATGTTGATTGAAGTGCGTGTACGTGAGATGACGAGTGCGTGCTCGGACTTGTTTGTGGAAAGTTGGCCTTTTAGGGATCTTAGCTCCTTATATCCACTGAGTATGAAGTTGTTCTTGATATGCCTGAGTTCTTATTACTAGTTTCATCTCTACCTCCTTAAATTATACTTACTTTCTTTTTGATTCACTCTTACTGAAGATTTCATCCCCTTTACTGTCATGCTATACCCTCATAACTACATATCTCTATCACTAATTAGCATTATCTCATCCTATAATTGCTCGATCTTAATTGAGGTTAATGTTATCTTCCGACTGCTTGTCCTTAAGTTAAATTGTTGAATATCCTCATAACTACTCAACCTTAAAATAAGTTTAGATATCCTATACCATAGTTGACTTTCCCTTATATGGAGTTATCGGAATCGTGTTAATGTTATTGTTGCTGAATTGTGCATTTGGGTACGACTATTACATGTTATGTGCTTCCTTGTTGAGTTGCTTTTATTATGCCTAGCATTATTTATTGCACTTATTCCTTGTGAACTAGCCTTGCCTTTCTTGTGATCGAAGGTTCTTGAGTTGATGTATTTACCGCATCTTGTATTATTGTCATTGTTGTTGTTGTACTTGTTGTGGTGATGCACGAGGTTTCTGTCATGCAGTTGTGGTCATTGTGATGCACGAGGTTTTTGCCGTGCGGTTGTTGATATGGGTATTTGCACAGGTTTCTGTCGTGCTGTGTTTTCTATTGATATTGCACATGCGGTGTGACAAGGAGGGATATGTGTATATGGGTTGCGCATGTGTCGAGACAAAGTGGGTACATTGTTGTGCGCGTGTGGAGATATACATGTGGCGAGAGAAGTTGGGATGTGTCAGGGATTGTTTGTGATACTTGGTTTCCCTAGGGGCATTCCTTGTTGTTGATATTGTGTAATTGTACACTTACTGTGTGAGTTTATTCTTGTGAAAATTGTGAGAAAAACATTGTACGTGGTGTCCTTTCCTTTCCTTATGCTTATTAGTCGGTTGAAATATGTTATGACACCTGCACAACCATACATGTAGCTAGGCACTCTTATCGGATTAAAGGGTTTCCTTGTTATTGTTGAGTATAGATACCCTTGGTGAACTTGTCTTATATATGGGAATGACTTTAATTGGTACGTGAGTCGTCTTTGCAGTTATTAGTTGAAATGAGAGCACAAAATGTAAATGTTAGAGTTCAGATATTGAGACTCGTGGGTTGTCATTTGTCCGAGGTTCGCTACCTCGTGGAGATGACTAAGAACTTGATGTTAAAGTAGTTGTAATTGCTGAGTTATTACTTGTCCTTGTTGTATATGTGATTCCGGATTTAGTTTGTATTCTATTCACTCTTTTGTGTTATTTCATGGTCTTTCTGCAGATACTTGTTATTCCGTTCCTTATTGAATTTACTACATTGTTAGCCATATTTTGAAGCCCTTATTGTAAATATCATATTCTGTTGTCCTATATTTATACTTGTTCAGTTCATTAGACCAGTGGGTGTCTTGACTAGTCCTCATCACTACTTTACCGAGATTAGTCTTGATACTTACTGGGCACCGCTGTGGTATGCTCATACTACACTTTTGCACATTTTGTGCAAATTCCAGGTATTGCGTAGCCGGTTGATCGTTAACTAGCGGTGGGGATTTATATTGTGGAGACTCAAGGTAAAACCTACTACAACATTCATGGGTGTCAGAGTCACCGGCCTATTTTTTATCATACACTGTTGTCGTGCCCCCTTTTTCCTCGCAGGTTTAAGTGCGGAGAGATCGGGTTTATGACATTTTGGATGACTCTTTTAAAGGAAGTAGTTTAAGGAAGAGTCGCCACCTAACGATTTTTATGGTGCGTTAGGGCACCTTGAGTAATTAACTCATAGACTAGTTTGAATTACCAGAGATTGGGTAAGGGCTTGAAGTTATCCCAAGGGGAAGGTGTTAAGCACCCCTCAAGATCCACAACTGTGGGACCCCGCCAAATAGTTTCGTGAATTCGGACAACAAACAGATAACAAACAAGGCTCAAGTAAGAGGTGATTTAAAAAAAGTATAGAAGTCTTTGTTTAGAAAGTTGGAAAAGTCCAGAGTAAAACAAAAAATATTTCCTAGGTTTTAAGTAATACGGATCACATCAATGCAATACCCGATAGACAGAGCTACACGTAGTATTAGCGCACCGGTCATCATATCTGTATTCTACCCTTTCCACCCCGCTAAGGTATTTAAAACGCGTATGTTGGTCAAGAAACTTATTGTGTGCTACTACCCGTCCCATCCTATCGGTCCCGGAGGGTATTTAGGACTACTATTCCTACAAGGCAAGTACTAGGCTGAACCCCTAGGTATAAAAGGATAAAATTCTAAGCAACATACAAAAATAGTTAGGACTGCAGATGTAGCGAAGCATACAAGAGCAGATATGAGGCTCATAGATCCCTCCACAAATTGTACACATAAATAGCACGACTCAAACACAAAGTGGTCTCAAACTTCAGAACCTAAAGCAGGATGTCTTGGCGTGAATACAATAGTAGGACAGTCTGATTTCTGAATTTTAGACGAAGTGTCTTACCAATTTTAGACCATTATAGTTAACAAGCAGTGTGCAGAAACGGTTTCTGGTTTTAATAAATATTGGTGCCTAAGGTTTGCCTAGGCGTCTGAAATATTCTGACTGTTGTTTTTAAGAAATAGACAGGATGCACCTTTTTTAGACTTAGTTCTAGTGAACAGGTGATCATGTGAATATGCATGGATGCAAGTCCTATAAGCATGATATCTAAAATGCGGGCAGTTTGTATGCAAACCTAAACAGGCTTTTCTAAATGCACAAACAATTGCAGAAAGTTATTTTAACGATATTTTTCTTATTAACAAAACATACAAAGGCGTGATTTAAGCCACTGATCCTAGCATATAAATTCTAGATGTTCTTTAGCAGTTATACTTAATACGGGATTTAGATATAGATGTGCCGAGGGTAAATTCCTAAATTAACATGATATCTAATGCAAATATTGGTAATTGGTTGTTATTATGTACCTAAAGCAGGATTTCTAGATGCAACAGTTATGCACATGCAGAGACAGTGTTATTATGACAACTATTTTGAGTTATTTAACTATGAAGAGGGATTCTAAGCGGAATAACAATTATAACAGCCTTTTACTGGAACTTTAACGTGATTTTCTAAGTGATCATGAGTGTGATGAGATGCTTAAGAAAAGAAACCTAAAACATGATTTACTAAGGCATGGCAGATATGTCCTAAGCAGGATTTCTATTGCACACATAGGTAAAGTAAATCCTAAGCATGCTCTCTACCTGGAATTATACTAAACATGCATAATCCTAACCCTTTTCACTATCCAGCCCCAGAGTTATTTTTACACTTAATTATTACAGCCCATTATTGCACAAATTACACAAATGAATAAGAAAATTAAGAAGTTACACTATAGGGATCCTAACAGTAGGCCCAAGTACCAGATCCAACATGCCATATGCCAAGACCTCTTGTAACCCAGGTGTGTCAGAGTTCCTAAGGATCTCAGGGGATCCCAAGCAGTGCTCACACCCAAGTTCCCTAGCCAGGAATGAGTAAGTGTAGTGTAGAAATCCAACCTTGTGTGTCAGAGTTCAATGGGTACTCATAGGTCCCCAAGGCAAGGCTCACACGAAGGGGGATGTACCTAAAGTCTAAGAGTAGTGATAGGTGCTTGTAGTTTAAAAGAGTTGAATTTTGGAAAGGTAGTTTTGAAATAACAGTTTTAAAAATAACTTCAGAGGGCAATGAAGAGCTTTATAAAAAATAGTTTGCAGATGGAGAAGCAAGGCAACCGCAATTCTGCAGATATAGAGTTCAAGAAAGAACAAACACAAACAAGGATAGGGAGTTCGGGATAATTAATTCACATGTTAGCAGTAGAATAGAGTTACAGGTTCTCAAATAATCATCACATAGTTGTCACAAAGCATCACATATCAAACAGAGTCACATGGAGTCAGAATCATATAACATTTAGGTATCATGTGGAAGGGGAACATGTCTGTAACATGATAAGCTAAGTAGAGGATGAGAACATATAAGAAGCAGTAGTCATGTTGAGACAAGGAAAGGATAATCACATAGATAAAAAAGGCATGATGACTCCATAGGAGTCAAACAAGGTTATAGTAAATCATACAAGGTAAAGCAGGAGACATCTTATACTGAAAGGGAAGGGAAAATCATAGAAGCATGCTAGTTACATGGTAGGCAGTAGAACCATAAAATAAAGCACAAAAGGAACAACAAGTATATTAACATGAATTGAAATATATTGTGTGGGACTCTGTAAACTTAAATTAGGAACATACCAGTCAAGGGTATAGAACAGCAAAGTGCAAAGAGATAGAGCAACAAACAACAGTATGCAGAACAAGAGAGCAGCATGATAGTAGTTTGCAAAAACAAGGGAGCAACAAGGATTACTCTGTATTGGCTTTCAGCCGACTGAGTAGTCAATAACTAATGTGAAGAGAAATAAAGGATGTGTATGAAAACAAAGAAGACTCAGAACAATGTCAGTGTTCTGAGTTTTGAGTATGCTTTAGTGATATGCAGTGTATCAATGTGTTCGTGTTTGTCATGCAAATAGAGAGTAGAGGTATTTATAGTTTAAAATAGGAATATGAATAAGGTAACAAAGTACTAGTTTAGCAGAGTTATGGAAATAATCCCAAATAGAATCAATTAATACCCGGACTCCCTTTAATTAGGGAGTCATAACTCAACGAACACAAGACATGTTAAATAAGGAAAATGGTCAATTGCAAACTGATTCTTACCAGAATAGTAAAGCATATGGCATGTAATGAAGACTAAATGCAGAATATTCCAAGTAGGGAAATATATGAGGAATATTGACAACACCTAAAATAAGACAGAGTACAACTCAAGTCTGAAAATTAGTTAAGAGGATATCGAGTGAGATTCCAATCACAAGGAATCGATACCAAATCAAGGGAAAGTATTGCACAAATAAGGAAACAATTCAAAATCAGTAAAGAGTTATAAGGAAAATACACAAAATCATAGTTTTAAGGCAAGTATCACAATTTTAAGGAGAATACGTAAAATCAGTATAGATTATCATGTAACAAATCAATAGGACGAATAGTCAAGCTTATTAAATTATAAATAACCCATATTGGAAAAGATCAGAGAAACCCTAAGCAAACATTTAGAGAACAGTAGAAGATTGAAAACTCTAACAACAAGTTAAAGAGAGAATCACAAAGAGTACACGGACAATTTCATAAGAACGAACACACATATGTAATAGAAGACATCCTAGAAAATTAGGGCTTTTTAGCATAATAACTCAGACAACAAGAAAAGCATAAGAGAATCGTTCAAACACAGTAGAGATTGCTAAAAATCAGGAGAAGAATCGTTTTGAAGACAGGGTTAAGAAACCCTAAATTTTGAAATTGTTAAAGGATGAAATTTTTCAGAGAAAAACGTAGGAAAGCTTTATAACACTGTAGATATAGAGTAGATCTTAAAAGAAAATTGAAATACAAAGGGCTAGGGTTTTGTGGAACCCAGAGAAGAGGAAAAACCTCAGAGATGGCACCGGCTTAGGCCGGAATGGTTGTGAATCGTTACTCAGACGGTCGGGGAGGCCAGAAAAGTGGCATGGGACCATGGGTAGGCAAGAGAACCGCTCCAAGCTCGCCTGAGGACCCCAGGGTTTCACTGGACCGATGAGAAATAAGCAGATGACCCAAAGAGGGTGAAGGACCATGGCTTCCGGTGAGAAACCAACCGGAGAAAGCAGACGAGTTCCATCGGAGAAGGAGAAGTCCAAGAGACTTCTAGATAGAGCCAGATGATACAGAGAGAGATAGAGAGATAGAGAGAGAAATGGTCTCAAAAGAATGAGAGACGGGAGGGGGTTTGGTTAGATTATTTTAGGAAAATTAAGTCTGTGTCGTTGATCTATCTTGATCAACGGATCATATAACTTGAGGGGTTGGGTCGGGTCATTTTTTTGGTTTGAATTGGGTTAGAGAATAGGTCTTGGTTCAGGTGTGATGGTTTAAAAATTGGCTAAAATTTAAATAAAATGGGCTAAATGTTAAATACCCTTAAAAATAAGATAATTAATTAATTAAAATAGCTGATAATTGTGTAAAATGAAATTAAAACCAAATAAATGAAATAAATATAATTAACTACTATAAAAATATTAAAATGATCAGTTTTTGCTTTTTAAAAGGTATAATTGTATAATTTGTGCTGTTATTGCAAAATTGCTGAAATTAGCTAAATAATGCCAATATTGGCTAATTTTGGAAATAACCAAATCATAATGGAATTAAATAGGATTAAAAACAAGATGTTGATTTGGAAAACATTTTGAAATTATTTATAACATGATTTGTGAATAATTATTGAGTAAAATATCATATAAAAATGGGAAAATAAATTAATAAAAAATATGAGAAATGCATGGAAAAATGCCAGTTATTATAAAAGTGATTTTGAAGGTATATATATAAGTTTTTGAAAATAATTTTGAGGAAAAATTGGGTATCAACAGCTGCCCCTCTTTACCCGGGAAGGATGAAAGAGTTGTCGGGTAAAGATATGATGGCCAATTTTGACCGAGCGGAAATAGTATGAAAGATTTAGGCCGCACCCTGGCTTCTGAGCTGCCTACATATCCCTGGATTTACAGGAATCAAGTCGTATGTAGTTCAGGAGTCACTGGCGAGTATATCGGTGACGTTCTATAACGACAGACGCAAGGTGTAAGACAGGGTCAACGGAAGGGCTTACAGGGTCGCTTGGAGAACTGGAGCGGTCCGCTCCTGCCTAGCTGGCCGTCCCTATCCGGATTCTTGCAAATAAATAACAAGCATATATTGTGCGTAATTTAAACATGATGCAAGTTCCCGTTGGACTATGAATGGTGTCTTTGGACGGTTGAGGATGACGTCCTTAGACCATGATGTCCTGGGCCATGAATAGCTTGATGCGGGATTCACATGCTATGAAATGATGTTCTCGGGCCATAAGGATGGTGCCTCCGAACCATGATGCCTTTGAATAATGATATGCAAGCTGATAAAAGAGAACCTCGGGCCATGAAATGATGTTCTCGAGCCATGAAGATGGTGCCTCTGAACGATGACGCCTTCGGAAAAATTGGCGATATTTCAGCCTCATGAAAATGCAGTAGCATGATGCTAATAAGACAGAGCTTAGTCTCGCGAATTTAACAAGGGCATAGCCTAGACCGACATGAAACGAAATGGATAATGACATAGACAGTGGTGGTTGCTTCAAAAAGTAAATGGGAGGCAGCTTTTAGCTTCGAAAGGCATAATGGTAGCCTTATGCAAGAGATAAATGCAGATGGAGGTAGTGTTTAACCTCGGAAAGTAGAATGGTAGCCTTATGCAATGCAAAATGTAGATGGAGGTAGCGTTTAACCTCGGAAGGCATAATGGTAGCCTTATGCAGTGCAGGAAATAAAATGCAGATGGAGACAATGCTTACTCGGAAGGCAGAATGGTAGCCTCATGCAATGCAGGAAATAAAATGCAGATGGAGACAGTGCTTAGTCTCGGAAGGCAGAATAGTATCCTTATCCAATGCAGGAAATAAAATGCAGATAGAGACAATGCTTAGTCTCGGAAGGCAGAATTGTAGCCTTATGCACGAAATAAAATGACAATAAGAATTCTTAGCTGGTGATATATTGCAGCGATGTGATTATTGTGAATAAAGTGTCGTTTGCGATAATGATAATGTTGGCATGTGTGACGAGTTTGAGAAGCGTGTCTTTGAGAAATATACGTCCTTCGGGAGGATAGTATGTTTTGGGGCCCTTTTTAAGCGTTGTGCTTGCATCCAAAGAAAAATCGTGAGTTCTGTAAAGGGAAGGTTAATTCGTATCCCCTGTTGGATTTTCTTGATGATGTTATCACTGACTGTATCATGGGGTAGCGTTTTCTAAACAAGCTATTTCAAAAAATAGATATGCATAATTTTATAAAGATATGATATGAGCATATAATCTAAAATAGTTTTTTAGATGAACCGATGACCGTGACGTGGTTTGAGATGTTGCAACCTCTCATGCCATGGAACTTTGAGGGTCCTCCTCAATTTCTGCCCCAGTTTGATGGGTGAATACTTCTGGCTGTTGCTTGTGCGGCAATTGGCTGAACTTGCTTCGGAATTTTGAGGGTCCTTCTCAAAATTATGCCCCGGTTTCCATTCGTGGGGGAAATGGAATTTTTATTAAAATCTGACCGAACCCATAGGGCTTCCTACGTATCTCCTCTTAACGGGAATCAGGCCAGGCGTAGTTCAATTTACAACATTGATAAAAGCACAAAGCGTTACACATAGTAGAGTTTGACTGCGTCTGAATTGATTGGTTTTGGCCAGATTTCTCCATCAATTTCTGCAAGTATAAGTGCTCCTCCTGTCAGCACTCTATGAACCATGTACGAGCATTGCCAGTTGAGAGAGAATTTCTCTTTGGCTTCGTCTTGATGTGGAAAGATTTTCTTTAACACCAGTTGCCCGGTGTGAATCATCTCGGCTTGACTTTCTTATTGAAGGCTCTGATCATCCTGTTCTGATATAATTGACCGTGACATACTGCATTCATTCTTTTTCCGTCAATGAGGGCTATGTGATGACCTAAAAAGGGGTCATCTTATGTAAATCTAATTAGGACTATGTTTCGAGGCCGCGAAAACCTCCGTTAATCTCATCTCGATGTGCATGCGCAGCCCGGGTGCGTAGCTAGGAAGCCTTTATGTGAAAACTTGATAAAGAGTTGAATTTATGATAATTAATTGAATAAAGTTGACTTTGGTCAACATTTTTGGTAAACGGACCCAGACCCGTGAAGTTGGCGGTCCTGTGAGCTCCGTAGGAAAATATGGGACTTGGGCGTATGCCCGGAACCAAATTCCGAGGACCCAAGTCCGAAAAATAAATTTTTAAAGAAAATTATTTTCAGAAAATAATAAAGGCTTATGAAAATGAACCTTGATGTGAAACCTGGGCTGTCGGGCCCGTATTACGGTTTCGGAGCCCGGAACAGGTTCAATACGTGTTATTTAAGTTATCTGTGAAATTTGGTAAGAAACGAACTTGATTTGACGGGTTTCAGATCAAAATGGGAAAATTAGAGTTAATGAAGTTTTGAGGATTTTCATAAAATTTGAAATTTTGCTAGATATGTGATTTTATGATACCGAGGTCCGAATGAAACTCCGAAACTGGGAATAGTTCTGTTATGTCGTTTATGACTTGTTCGCAAAATTTGAAGTCATTACGAGTAGTATAGGCCGGTTCGACGCATTGAAGTGAATTCCGAAATTTCTTAAGTTCTTAAGTTGATTCAATTTGGTTTTGGGGTTGAATTTTGAAATTCATTGTTGTTCTTCATGTTCCGGAAGTTCGAGCGAGTCCGTATCATGAATACAGACTTGCCCGTACTTTTGGACGAGGTCCCGAGGGGCTCGGGTGTGTTTTAGCCTCCCGGGAGCTAAGTTAGTAAAACCAGAAATTTCTGCTATCTGGTTTCCTTCTCTGCGATCGCAGAAGGTGGGTTGCGATCGCGGAGAAGGATGTTGCTGGGTTGTTGATTGTTCTCTGCGATCGCAGCTTCCCCTTTGTGATCGCAGAGGTTTGGGTTCCACACCTTCGCGATCGCATTGAGTCGCGTCTGGGCCGGGTGAGTTTGTTCTTCGCAATCGCAGGACCTCTGCCGCAATCGAAGAGGTCCGGCCAGTTGGTCTTCGCGATCGCAGAGGTCTGAACGGTTGGCCTTCGCGATCGCAGGGCCCTTGTCACGATCGCAGTTAAGGAATCCCTGGGTAGTTTTATAAAATACAGGACTTAGCATATTTCCTCCATTTTCATCTTCCTCCTCAAGTTTTTAGAGAGCTCTTCAAGGAACCTTCCACCAATGTTATTGAGGTAAGTAAATTCCATAGTTTTTCTAGTTTCAAACATTAATTCCTAGTTAAACTCCCTACTAAATTATCTAAAAATATAGAATTCAAGTAGAAGAGGATTTTATGATTTTCCATTTTAGGCCACCAATTCAAGTAGAAATCAGACCTTAATGATCCTTAGGCTATGGGTGAGTGATCCCTTCGAGAATTTTCGGAACTTGATCATGCGGGACCGGGTTGGATATTGGGAATTCTTCAAGAATAGCGATCTTATTGAATAACTAGGATAGTTTCCCCCATTGTGCAAGCATTGATATTAATGTATACCTTTTTGGCTAGTCGCGAGTCCTCGGGTGTAGAGTTTGGAGTTTCGGCGAAATTGTGGTCCGAGGAGTAGATTCGACACGAGGTAAGTCTCCTTTATAACCTCTAAGTCTTTATGGAAAATTGTTGTAAAGTAATTGAAATGAATATGGGATCGGGCCGTACGCCACGACAGAATTGAATAGTAATTTAAATGAATATGGGATCAGACCGGTGCTAGATATTGATAGCGTGGTCATACTTCTCGGTGAGCTGCTTTCCCAGTGACTTCCTAGCAGCACCTTGGAGGTCTTTTGTTATATTCTCTGTCCATTTCATTCAGACTGAGACTCTGTATATATTGTAGTCATTGTATATTCAGTAGTTGCCCATGACACTCGTGACACTAGTTCCTGGCACACAGGTAGTGTATATTTGGGTTGTTGGCTGTATATATGTTATGTGACATGCCTATTGGTTGATTTTCTGCACTTGTAGTTTTATTTCACATCACCCGCCATTATTATGTTTATATCTATTTTAAATTGGTTAAAAGATGAAATTTGCGTAACTGGGAATGGTAACACTTAGTGTTTCCATATTGGCTGGCCTAACCTCGCTGTTGGGCGCCATCGCGACCTGAATCGAGATTTGGGTCGTGACAACGTGGTATCAGAGCCTTAGGTTCACGTAGTGTCACGAGTCACGGGCAGACCCACTAGAGTCTTGCAGATAGGTACGGAGACGTCTGTACTTATCTTCAAGAGGCTATAGGGTGTTAGGAAACTCCTTTTGATTCATATCCTATCGTGCAACCGATGATGTACTCAAATTTGATCTTCTACTCTCTCACAGATGGTGAGGACGCGTGTTTCACATGTTTCTCATCCAGGGGAGGCTGCTACCCCCGCCGTTCGAGGCCGTGGTAGGGGCAGGGGTAGGGCTCCTGTTCATGGTAGGGGGCGAGGGCATCCCAGAGTTGTACCGGTTGCACCGATTGAGGATCCGTATATTAAGAAGCAGGATGAGCTGCCTCCAGTAGCTCCAGCACCAGCTGATTTTATGACGGCGCCGGGCTTCAAGGAGTTCATGGGACGTATGTTGAGATTTATGGATACCATGTCGCATGCGGGTATACTTCCATTAGATCCTACTACTTCTCAGGCAGGAGGGGGAGTACAGACCCCTACCGCTCAAGCTACGAGACCGGCAGGGACAACACATCGTACTCTAGATACACCACCCGTGATTGGGGTTTAGACTGGGGTGGCAGTACCAGAGCCCAGGCCAGTTGCAGAGGGGGACCAACAGAAGATGCTTGATAGATGGACCCGACTTTTCTCGCCGACCTTCGGGGGTGAGCGGGGTGAGGATGCGTAGGATTGTATTGACCGGTGCAGGGACATACTGCACAATATGAGGATATTAGAGTCACATGGGGTAGACTTCACCACATTTCAGCTTGAGGGTAGAGCTCGCCGTTGGTGGAAGTCATATGTTCTTAGTAGGCCAGCGAATTCTCCTCCTGTCACTTGGGGTCAGTTCACTCAGCAATTTTTGGATAGGTACATCCCGCCGTTTGAGAGAGAGGAGCTTCGGGGCCTGTTTGAGAGGTTGGAGCATGGACAGATGTCTGTGACGGGTTATAAGGCGAGGTTTTCAGAGCTATCTCGCCATGCTTTCATGATATTGCCCACTGATACGGAGAGAGTCCGACGGTTCGTGGCAGGCTTATATCCAGTCAACAGGACCTCTATGGCCAGAGAGGTTGAGATTGGTACCCCCTACCAGCTTGTTGTCGAGATAGTTCGACGGATTGAGGGTTACCATGCGAGGAGTAGGGAGCAAGGTCAGCAGGGTCAGTAGGACAAGAGGGCCAGGTTTGCAGGTGACTTCAGGGGTGCTCCAGCCAGAGGAAGGGGTCAGTTCGGAGGTAGTCAGTTCACCAGGCCTTCCTATTCAGCACCTCCACTACCTCCTAGGGTTGTTCCAGCATGGCCTCAGCTTAGTACCATGCCAGAGCGCTCTTATCATCCTCATGCTATCCAGAGTGCACCCAACGGTTACTCCAGCCATCAGAGATCCTCTGGTTCCTATTTCAGTGCCATGCCAGATGATTCTTACCGCCCTCCGGCTATTCAGGGTTCTTCTTCTTCTTCAGGACAGCATGCTACGACGTGTAGAGGTTGTTTCGAGTGTAGGGAGCTGGGCCACATGATCAGGCAGTGTCGCAGGTATTGGGGCAAGGCCGTGCAGCAGAGTCACCAGCCTATGATTTCAGCACCTGCAGCACGACCACCTAGGGGTGGAGGTCAGGTTAGCAGGGGCCGTCCTAGAGGGGGGGCCAGTCAGGAGGGGGTTAGTCAGCTCCAGCTCGTTCCGGGGGAGCTCAGTCATCGGGTGCTTCAACCAGATTCTATGTTATTCCGGCTTGATCAGACGCAGTGGCCTTAGACGCCGTGATTACAGGTATCATCTCAGTCTGTGGTAGAGAGGCTTTCGTGCTATTCGATCCAGGATCCACCTATTCATATGTTTCAACATTATTTGCTCATTTCTTGGATGTTCCTCGTGAGTCTTTGGGTTCTCCCTTGTATGTGTCCACTCCTGTGGGCGACTCCGTAGTGGTAGACCGGGTCTACCGATCTTGTGTGATTGCTTTCTGTGGGCTTGAGACCAGAGCCTGCCTGTTATTGCTTGATATGGTTGATTTTGAGGTTATTTTGGGCATGGATTGGCTATCTCCTTATCATGATGTATTGGATTGCCATGCCAAGACAGTTACATTAGCCATGCCTGAATCGTCGAGGTTAGAGTGGAGGGGTTCTTCAGTTAGTGCCTTCAGCCGGGTCATTTCCTTCATGAAAGCTCGGCATATGGTTGAGAAGGGGTGTTTAGCCTACTTTGCTTATGTGCGGGACACCACCGTCGAGTCTCCTACCATCGATTCAGTGCCTGTTATTCGAGAGTTTCCGGATGCATTTCCTTCAGACCTTACAGGCATGCCTCCAGATCGAGATAAAGATTTCTGCATTGATTTGGATCCAGATACTCAGCCTATTTCTATTCCCCCATATCGTATGGCACCTAAGGAGATAAAGGAGTTGTAGGAGCATCTTGAGGAGTTGTTGGCCAAGGGGTTTATCAGGCCGAGTGGGTCGCCGTGGGGTGCTCCAGTCTTATTTGTAAAGAAGAAGGATGGGTCCATGCAGATGTGCATTGATTACCGCCAGCTGAATAAAGTGACCATCAAGAACAAGTATCCCCTGCCGCGCATTGATGATTTGTTTGACCAGTTGTAGGGGGCTCGAGTGTTTTCTAAGATAGATCTGAGATCTGGTTATCACCAACTGATGATTCGGGCTTCTGATGTTCCGAAGACTGCTTTTCGCACCAGATATGGCCATTATGAGTTTCTAGTGATGTCATTTGGCTTAACTAATGCCCCAGCAGCATTTATGGACTTGATGAATAGGGTATTCAGGTTGTATATCGACTCCTTCGTTATTGTTTTCATTGATGATATATTGATCTACTCACAGAGCTTGGTTGAGCACGAGCATCATTTGAGAGTTGTGCTTCAGACCTTGCGAGAACAGAGGCTATATGCTATGTTCTCCAAGTGCGAGTTCTGGTTAGAGTCAGTGGCATTTTTGGGGCACGTGGTGTTCGGAGAGGGTATCAAGGTTGATCCGCAAAAGATTGAGGCAGTTCAGAGTTGGCCACGTCCCACTTCAGCTTCAGAGATCAGGAGTTTTCTGGGTTTAGTAGGTTATTATCGTCGATTAATGGAGGGATTCTCTTCTATTGCGGCTCCATTGACTAGATTGACTCAGAAGAATGCCCCGTTTCGATGGTCCGATGATTGTGAGGCGAGCTTTCAGAAGCTCAAGTCAGCATTGGTGTCAGCACCAGTTCTTCCATTGCCTTCTGAGTCAGGGGTGTGTACTATATATTGTGACGCCTCACGTATCGGGTTGGGATGTGTGTTGATGCAGGATGGCAGGGTTATTGCTTATGCTTCGCACCAGCTGAATGTTCATGAAAAGAATTATCATGTGCACGACTTAGAGTTGGCGGCGATTGTTCATGCTTTGAAGATTTGGCGGCACTACTTGTATGGTGTATCTTGTGAGGTCTACACTGATCATCGCAGTTTGCAGTACTTGCTTAAGAAGAGGGACCTTAATTTGAGGCAGCGGAGGTGGCTTGAGTTGTCAAAGGACTATGATCTTACTATTTTGTATCACCCGGGCAAGGCAAATGTAGTAGCAGATGCTTTGAGCAGGAGGGCAACGAGTATGGGTAGCTTGGCCTACATTACAGCCGAGGAGAGGCCTTTAGCCTTGGACATTCAATCCTTGGCCAATCGCTTTGTGAGATTGGACCTTTCGAAGACTCGTCGAGTTTTGGGTCATGTAGTTGCTCAGTCTTCATTGTTGGGGGAGATTAAGGCTCGGCAGTTTGATGATCCATGCCTTGTAGAGCTTCGGGATACAGTGGTCCAGGGCAGGGCCAAGGAGGTTACTTTGGGCGAGGATGGTGTTTTGAGGCTCCAGGGTCATTTATGTGTTCTTAATATTGATGGCTTGAGGAAGAGAATTCTAGCAGAGGCGCACAGTTTTCGGTATTCTATTCATCCAGGAGCGACAAAGATGTATCGTGATCTGAAGCAGCATTACTGGTGGAGGCGGATGAAGAAAGACATTGTCCAGTATGTGGGCAGGTGTCTTAATTTTCAGCAGGTTAAGTACGAGAACCAGAGGTCAGGGGGCTTGTTTCAGCAGATGCCCATTCCTTAGTGGAAATGGGAGCGCATCACCATAGACTTTGTAGTTGGGTTGCCTCGGACCTTGCGAAAGGTTGACGCGGTTTGGGTCCTTGTGGATAGATTGACTAAATCGGCGCATTTCATTCCTGTGGCTGCTACTTATACGACAGGGAGGCTGGCTCAGATTTATATTCAAGAGATTGTCTGATTGCATGGGGTTCCGGTGTCTATATATCAGATCGAGGTCCTCAGTTCACTTCGCACTTCTGGAAAGCATTGCATAGTGAGATGGGCACTAAGATAGATCTCAGCTCAGCATTTCACCCTCAGACTAATGGTCAGTCAGAGCGTACAGTTCAGATTTTGGAGGATATGCTCAGGGCTTGTGTGATTGACTTTGGCGGTCAATGGGACTAGTTCTTGCTTTTGGCGGAGTTTACATACAATAACAGTTATCAGTCCAGCATCGAGATGGCTCCATTCGAGGCTTTATATGGTCGGCGATGTCGTTCTCCTATCGGGTGGTTTGATCCCGGCAAGGCCAAGTTATATGGCACAAATCAGGTGAGAGATGTTTTAGATAGGGTAAAAATTATTCAGGAGAGACTTTGCACAGCTCAGTCCAGACAGAAGAGTTACACAGATCAGCGGGCGCGTGATGTGGCATTTATGGAGGGAGATAAGGTTATGTTGAAGGTTTCGCCGATGAAGGGAGTTATGAGATTCGGGAAGAAGGTCAAGTTGAGCCCCAGGTTTATAGGACCTTTCGAGGTGTTGCTTATGAGCTCGCTTTACCTCCCGCCTTGTCAGAAGTTCATCCGGTATTTCATGTATCCATGCTCCGGAGATATCATGCCGATTTCTCGCACGTGATTGATTTCAACACTATTCAGTTAGATGAGAAGTTGGGCTTTGAGGAGGATCCAGTTGCTATTATTGATATGCAGGACGTCCAGTTGAGGTCTAAGAGAATGTCTACCGTAAAGGTCCAGTGGAGGGGCCAACCAGTCCATGAGGCGACTTGGGAGTCCGAGGAGGACATGCGGAGCAGGTATCCACAGCTATTCGGCACTTCAGGTACGATTCTACGTCCGTTCGAGGACGAACATTTGTTTTAGAGGGGGAGATTGTGATGACCCAAAAAGGGGTCATCTTATGTAAATCAAATTATGACTGTGTTTCGAGGCCCCGAAAGCCTCCGTTAATCTAATCTCGATGTGCGTGCGCAGCCCGAGCGCGTAGCCGGGAAGCCTTTATGTGAAAACTCGATAAAGAGTTGAATTTATGATAATTAATTGAATAAAGTTGACTTTGGTCAAAATTTTTTGTAAACAGACATGGACCCGTGAAATTGGCGGTTCCGGGAGGTCCGTAAGAAAATATGGGACTTGGGCGTATGCCCGGAACCAAATTCCGAGGACCCAAGTCCAAGAAATGAATTTTTAAAGAAAATTGTTTTCTGAAAATAATAAAGGCTTATGAAAATGAACCTTGATGTGAAACCTGTGCTGCCGGGCCCGTATTATGGTTTCGGAGCCCGAAACAGGTTCAATATGTGTTATTTAAGTTATCTGTGAAATTTGGTAAGAAACGGACTTGATTTGTCGGGTTTCGGATCAAAATGGGAAAATTAGAGTTAATGAAGTTTTGAGGATTTTCATAGAATTTGAAATTTGGATTGATATGTGATTTTATGTTACCGAGTTCCGAATGAAATTCTGAGAAAGGGAATAGTTCCGTTATGTCGTTTATGACTTGTCCGCAAAATTTGAAGTCATTTAGTATAGGCCGGTTCGACGCTTTGAAGTGAATTCTAGAATTTCTTAAGTTGATTCAATTTGATTTTGGGGTTGAATTTTGAGTTTCGTTGTTGTTCTTCATGTTTTGGAAGTTCGAGCGAGTCCGTATCATGAATACAGACTTGTCGGTGCTTTTGAACGGGGTCTCAAGGGGCTCGGGTGTGTTTTAGACCCCCGGGAGCTAACTTAGAAAAACTAGAAATTTTTGCTATCTGGTTTCCTTCTCTGCGATCGCAGAAGGTGGGTTGCGATCGCGGAGAAGGATGTTGCTGGGCTGTTGATTGTTCTATGCGATCGCAGCTTCTCCTTTGCGATCGCAGTGGTCTGGCTTCCACACCTTCACGATCGCATTGAGTCGCATCTGGGCCGGGTGAGTTTGTTCTTCGCGATCGCAGGACCTTTGCCGCGATCGCAGAGGTCCGGCCAGTTGGTCTTCGCGATCGCAGGACCTCTACCACGATCGCAGAGGTCTGGCCAGTTGGCTTTCACGATCGCAGGGCCCTTGTCGCGATCGCAGTTAAGGAATCCCTGGGCAGTTTTAGAAAATACGGGACTTAGCATATTTCCTCCATTTTCATCTTCCTCCTCAAGTTTTTAGAGAGCTCTTCAAGGAACCTTCCACCACTGTTATTGAGGTAAGTAAATTCCATAGTTTTACTAGTTTCAAACATTAATTCCTAGTTAAATTGCCTAGTAAATTATCTAAAATCATAGAATTAGGTAGTAATTTAGGGCTCTTGAGGATTTTGTGATTTTCCATTTTAGGCCATGAATTCAAGTAGAAATCACACTTTAATGATCCTTAGGCTATGTGTAAGTGATCCCTTCGAGAAATTTCGAAACTTGATCATGCAGGACCGGGTTGGAAATTGGGAATTCTTCAAGAATAGCGATCTTATTGAATAACTAGGATAGTTTTCCCCATTGTGCATGCATTGATATTATTGTATACCTTTTTGGCTAGTCGCGAGTCCTCGGGTGTAGAGTTTGGAGTTTCAGCCGAAATTGGGGTCCGAGGAGTAGATTCAACACGAGGTGAGTCTCCTTTCTAACCTTGTAAGAGGGAATTGCCCCCATAGGTGATGTATATGCTATGTGTAAATTGTTTGGGGGCTACGTATGCGCCAAGTGACGAGAGTCCGTACGTAGCGGCTATTATTGTTATGTCCGGGTAGTTAGGCCCAAATCATGCTTTATATGCTTCCTCGTAATGCCTTATATGCTTCCTCGTAATGTCTTATAGGCTTCCTTGAAATGCTTTATATGATTCATTGTGACGCCATATGTACTATGAGGTTGTGTTTTGCGTAGTACTGTTCCTCTAAGTCTTTATGGAAAATTGTTGAAAAGTAATTGAAATGAATATGGGATCATAAAGTACGCCACTGCAGAATTGAAAAGTAATTAAAATGAATATGGCATCGGGCCGTACGCCACGACAGAGTTGAAAAGTAATTGTGACATATATATGGGATCGGGTCGTACGCCATGGCAGTGTTGAGAAGTACTTGGAGCACACATGGGATCGGGTCGTACGCCACGGCGAGTTTAGAAGTTACCTCATGGGAGCGGGCCGTACGCCACAGCGGATTTAAGAAATTGTGATTATTGTTTCGTTCGGTGGTCTTACCCTTGAAAATTCTTTATTGCTTAGTTCAGGAGTTGTTTGGATTTCTGCTCCTGATATGTACTTGTTGATTATTTTCTGACATGCCTATTGTATTTCATTATATTTTATCATATGTTATTACTGTTTGACCTTAGTGAGTATCGAGTCGACCTCTCGTCACTACTTCTTCGAGTTTAGGCGGGATACTCACTGGGTACATATTTATTTAATATGTACTCATGATGCACTTTCTTTTCTTCTCTATACTTGACTGTACAGGTTCTGAGGCTGGTACGTCTGATTATCAGACTGGTGCTAGATATTGATAGCGTGGTCATACTTCACGGTGAGCTACTTTCCCGGCGACTTCCTAGCAGCACCCTGGAGTTCTTTTGTTATATTCTCTGTCCATTTCATTCAGACTGAGACTCTGTATATATTGTAGTCATTGTATATTCAGCAGTTGTCCACGACACTCATGACACTAGTTCCTGGCACACGTAGTGTATATTTTGGGTTGTTGGTTGTACATATGTTATGCGACATGCCTATTTGTTGATTTCCCGCACTTGTAGTTTTATTTCACATCACCCTCCATTATTATGTTTATATATGTTTAAAATTGGTTAAAAGATGAAATTTGCCTAACTGGGAATGGTAACATTTAGTGTTTCTATATTGGCTGGCCTAACCTCGCTGTTGGGCGCCATCGCGACCTGAATCGAGATTTGGGTCGTGACAGGCTAGTTACTCATAACGGCTTCTCACCCATTCTGCGTCTCTGAGCTCAGCTTCTTGTATGATCCTTAGAGATGGAATTTCAACTTCGGTAGGGATAAAGGCTTCCGTACCGTAAACCAACATATAAGGAGTTGCTCTGATTGATGTGCGGACCGTGGTGCCATATCCCAGTAAGGCGAATGATAACTTCTCATGCCATTGCTTGTGCCTTTCTATCATCTTCCTTAGTATTTTCTTGATGTTCTTGTTGGCAGCCTCAACGGCTCCGTTCATCTGAGGTCTGTATGCTGTGGAATTCTTGTGTTTGATCTAGAAGATTTCACACATAGCTTTCATCAAGTCACCGTTGAGATTAGAACCATTATCAGTGATGATGGACTCTGGAACTCCGAACCGACAAACAATACGGTCGCGGACAAAGTCGGCCACGACTTTCTTGGTAACTGCTTTGTAGGAGGCTGCTTCGACCCATTTAGTGAAATAATCAATGGTAACCAGAATAAACCTGTGTCCGTTGGAGGCGGCAAGCTCGATTGGTCCGATGACGTGTATGCCCCATGCGGCGAACTGCCATGGTGAACTTGTTGCATCCAACAGCGAGGTTAGGCCAGCCAATATAGATGGATGCAGTCTGTTTCCATGGTCATCCAGAAGTAACCAGCTCGAAGTATCTTCTTTGCTAGAACGAAACCGTTCATATGTGGGCCGCAGGTGCCGACATGAATTTTCTCCAATATTTTTGATGCTTCCTTTGCGTCGACGCACCTTAGAAAACACAAATCGGGAGTCCTTCTATACAGGATTCCTCCGATGTGAAAGAAATTATTATACAGTCTCCGAAGTGTGCGCTTCTGAATAGCATTTGCAAGCTCTAGGTACTCTCCTTTTGCCAAATATTCCTTGATGTCATAAAACCAAGGATTTCCATCTGCCTCCCCTTCAACATGGGCACAGTAAGTCGGCTGATTGTGGATTTCCAATGGAATAGGGTCAATGAAATTCTTGTCTGGATGCTGGATCATAGATGACAGAGTAGCCAATGCATCGGCAAACTCATTCTGGATATTGGGGACATGCCGAAACTCTATCTTTGTGAACCTCTTTCTCAACTCCTGAACGTGATGCAAATATGGCAATATCTTGGAATTCTTGGTTCCCCACTCTCCGTGTACCTGGTGTACTAGTAGGTCTGAATCTCCAATCACCAACAACTCCTGGACGTTCATGTCAATGACCATATTGAGCCCTAGGATGCAGGCCTCATACTCAGCCATGTTGTTAGTGCAGGGGAATATGAGTTTTGCGGATACCGGATAATGCTTACCAGTTTTTGATACCAGGACTGCCCCAATTCCGACTCCTTTGAAGTTTTCAGCTCCGTTGAAGAACATTCTCCAACCATTGTAGGATTCTGCAATGTCCTCTCCTACGAACGACGCCTCTTCATCGGGAAAATATGTTTTTAGGGGTTCGTATTCTCTGTCCATAGGATTTTCAGCAAGATGATATGCTAATGCTTGTCCCTTGACCACCTTTTGAGTTATGTAAATAGTGTCGAACTCACTCAACAGGATTTGCCACTTGGCTAGCTTGTCAGTGGGCATGGGCTTCTGAAAGATATACTTTAGTGGATCCATCCTTGATATGAGGTATGTTGTGTAGGAACAGAATTAAAGCCTCAGCTTCTGTGCGACCCAAGTCAAAGCACAACAAGTGCGCTCCAATAAAGAATATTGGGCCTCATACGGAGTGAACTTCTTGCTGAGGTAGTAGATAGCTTGCTCTTTCATCACGTTTCATCATGTTGCCCAAGAACGCAATCGAAAGCCCTATCCAGTACTGCAAGGTAGAGTAGCAGAGGTCTACCTGGCTCAGGCGGTACCAAGACCGGCAGTGTTGAGAGGTACTCCTTGTTGATACCCAATTTTTCCTCAATTATTTTCAAATTTGTATATAAGCTTTCTAAATCACTCTTTGCTATAATGAGTATTTTTTCTAATCTTTCCATATTTTTTCTAAATTATTTCCCTAGTTATTTAATACTTCATATTTTAATAATTCATAAATTGTGCTCTAAAATTAATTTCAAAATACTTTCCAGTTCAGTATGTCATTTATAACAAATTGCTATTTATTAAAACCCAATTATTTCGTAAATTGGCCAATTGTGTCTAGTTTAATTTTAATTACGATAATTTTGCAACTATAGCCTAATTGCACAATTTATGCTATTTTAATTCGATAATTATTCATTTTTATATTTAATATCATTTGATTATCTTAATTTCATTTATTTAAACTCAATTTCATTTTTTATATAATTATTAGCTGTTTTATTAATTAATTAACTATTTATTTGGGAATTTAACATCTAGCCTATCTTCATTTAAAATCTAACCACATTTTTAAACCTATTACCCAACCCATTAACCCAATTAAAATACCCAAACCCAAACCCTGAACCAACCCGGCCCAATCCCTGAACCAACCCGGCCCAATCCCCATTTAATCTGAGCCGTTGATCAAACGAGATCAACGACCCAGATTATTAGTTTCCTTAATTAATCTAACCTACCCCTTCCCCGTCTCTCATTTCCCATCTCACTCACTCTCTCTCTTCTCGACTCTTCTGCTCCCTCATCTCTCTAGAGCCTTCTGGGCACTTCATCTCCGGCCACTCCTAGGCTCATCACTTCAACCACCGACCACCATGAAGCCGTCTCTCCGGTTACTTAATATCTAAGACCCTTTAAAGCTTCCATCATGCCAGAATGGCCATGGAGGCTCCTGCCTGGACGTTTCCGGCCTTCTCCGGCGAGGTTCAACTCGGTGGTGTTCCGGCTACCACCACCTCTGAGTATTACGACAGATTTTCCAACCATCTATGGGTTCTATCTCTCAAACCCTAGTTCTTGACCTTTCAAGTTCTTTTAAGATCTACAATACATCTATGTTTGTTTCGATGATTTTTCACCTATCTTTTCTTAACAAATTGGTACTCTTCAAACGATTTCTATTTTTTAAGAACTAGGTTTCTTAGAACCTCTTTTTAAATGGTTTAAATTCCGGATTTTTTCAGTATTATCTGATCATTCTTCTTATGTTTGCCTGTTTATTCGAGGTTTTTACTTTGTTGTTTAATGTTTTGCTAAAACCCCAAATCTATAGTCCTAACCCTAGCTCTGACTTGGTTTTGATGTATATGTTTACTTGCTTCATTTGTTGTTGTTCTCTCATGAGTATGCTTCGATTGATTTTCATTTTGCTTTTATACCAGGGTTCAAATTCGATTCTGCTTGCTTTATACTGTGCTTATATGCTCGTTCATGGAACGTGTATCAGTGTTGTTAATGTTAGCATCCCTAATTTCCTGTGATTGATTTCCTTTGATTAATTCCTTGTGATATTCTTTACATTGCTGATTAGTTCTCTTGCTTATTTTACAGTTGATTGTACCGTTTGGCTAATACCATTAATTAAACCATCCTGTACCTACCCCCAAACCCCTACTATATGCTTGTTACTCTTTCCTTTTTTACCTGACTTGACCGTGTGAAGTGACTCCTTAATTAAATGGGTCTTTTGATCCTTACTCTTTATTAAGTTATTAGTACCAAATTAAAGGGATCTTTTCCTTATTTGTCCTGTATTGAATATTCCTGCCTATATGCTGCTGATTCTCGATATTTTGAAATAAAAACTTGCCTTATTTCTTGACTAATTGATTTCAAAGTCCTTTAATTATTGCTGAACTTGATTCTTACCTTATTTCACTACTGCTTTTCAAAGCTATAAATACTCCTACTCTTTCATTAGTAGGACAAGTCGAATTTGGCTCAACTCTCTCTATACACTACTCTCTTGTGTTTTATCTCTCTTGTCTCTATTGCTACTCTCTACTGCTGCTTGCTACTAGCCGGCTGCTAAGCCAAGGCTATTGTGCTATTTTCTACACTCTACTGCTGCTCTTTGCTTGCATAACTGGTATGTTTCTAGTTTTAATTAACAAGTGTTCTAAATAACATGTTTCAATTCTATTTGAAGTTCTCATTGTTCCTTGCATGCTTCTATTTGTGGTTCTATTGCTTTCTATGTCACTAGCATGTCTAATCCCTCTATATGATCTCTCTTCTTCTTCTAGCTTAACACCAACTCCTGCTCTATTCTTTCTGGTTTATTAGGGCCTATGGGATCATTTGACTATGTGGTTACTGTCTCTTTTCTCTTTGCACGTCTAGCATATTTGTGTGTCTTCTTTTCATCTATCTAGCCTCTCTTTTGTGATCTCTTTAGTAGTTGTATAATGTTTATTACTTCCATGAGGGTATCCCTAATATGTGATGAACTTGTAACTAAACCTGATTATAACTGCCCTATTGCTTATCCCCTGAATCCCTTTTCCTGTTTGTGTTTGTTTGCTTGGAACTCCACTGAGTTGTGATTAGTGTTGTTACTCCATATTTCAAAATTGTTTCTTCTATTAGTCTATAAGTTATTTCAAAATTCCCTTTCTTATGCTTTTTTAGCACTTCATACCATTCCTAGACCGTTAGGTTCCATCCCCCTCAGTGTGTGCATCGCTTAGGGACCACGAGTTCCCTCTGAACCTTGAGACACTGAGGAAAGGGTACTCTACACTGCACTTGTTTAACCATGGGCATTTGCTGGGTGCTGGTATTGGCCCTCACCAAGGCCTTTGGGAGCTTTGTCGCACCCGGGTTGATGTAAGGCTGTGAACTTGAGAGGAGTGAGTCTGGAAGATTGGGCCTGATTGAAGGCTCCATATAGAATAACTTCTTATTTTCCTTTTTCATTATTGTAATTTATTTATTATGGTTTGTAATAATTTGTAAACGAATGATTGGGGCTGGATAGTGAATATGGGGGTTATGCATGCCTAGCTTAGGTAATGGGTAGAAAACATGCTTATAGGACCTTACTTACTTATTTGTGCATTAGATAACAAGCATAGGACATGCATTTCACATGTTAGAAATCTTGTTTTAGGCCTTTCACTTTTAGCATGTTATTATACTCATTTCATGATTCTGATCAGTTTATAAACAAGCAACATCAATTGTCATAAAGTCATTGCTGCATTTTCATCTTAGAAACCATGTTTTTTAAGAATTCCTACATGCATTAGATATCCTGCTGCTTAAGGTCTTTCACTCGTTTGAGTTGCAATTGTTAAAATGTCTAACTAGCCTGCTTAATCTAATAATCCCGTAAAATATGGTTAATTTGTTTGAAACATTTTCTGCAAGTATATATCCTTTAAAATCAGACTTAAATATGCATGTTCACCCTTTGATATAATTAGGCAATATAGGCGACGCCTAGGAAAACTTTAGGCCTAATGCGTATTGAGATCAATTAGCTGGGTTTAGAACAGATCGGTCCCTTTAAGCATTTTGTTTCCTGAGGCGTGCCTTCTTATTTTACCACATTGAAGTCATTTTGCTCTTGCTCTATTTTAAAAAATAGCCTTGAAATTGTGTATTTGCTTCCCCTAGGGCTCTCTAATTTTTGCACTATTATGTTTAAATTACTGGGTTTTCAAAGATACTCCCCCCTGCTCAAAATCGTGCCACTTCGAATCTTTACTCTGAACATTTCAAAGCTACTGTAGTTTGATATTATTTGTCACTCCTTTACTGCAATTACCTATAACTACTGTTATATGTTAAGTTACTGTATTCTGGTCACTTATCACTATTTTATTTCAAAAACAAACTTCAAATGATTTTCTGCTATGTTTACTGAAAGCTTTTAATCACTGCCTATTTCTAAGTTTCCTGCTGCCTTTAGCTACTGTATATTTTGAAATCAACTATCAGTTTTAATTTCGGTTTTCTAACCCAGACTCCTATCATTTTACTATACTTCCTATTTTCAAACTCCTGTCCTGAGACTGTAATTGTGTTTGAGACGTGCCACTTACATGTTTATGTGTGGAGGGACCTGTGAGCCTTTCTTTGTCTTTATGTGTTCCCTCATATGTGCAGTCCTATTTGTTTTGTATGTCGTTTAGTATTTTGTCATTTAAACCTAGGGTCCAGCCTAGCACTCACATTGTAGGATTAGTAGTCCTAAACACCCCCAGGACTAATAGGATGGGACGGGTAATGGCACGCAATAAGATTTCGTGACCAACATATGCGCTTTAAATAACCTTACGGGGTGGGAAGGGTAGAATACGGATATGATGACCGGTGCGCTAATACCACGTGTAGCCGCCTCCTCGAGGTGTGACATACCGGGTATTGCATTGAAGTGATCCGTATTACTTTAAAACTAGGACAATTCTTTACAAATGTTTACGTTATTCAAAAACCTTTAAAGATTTTCATACTTGTTTTAAATCCCCTCATATGTGAACCTTATTTGTTACTTGCTCACCGTCCAAATTAACAAAACTTATTGGCTGGGATCCACAGTTGTGGATCTCGAGGGGTGCCTAACACCTTCCCCTTGGGATAATTTCAAGCCCTTACCCAATCTCTGGTAACGCGAACTAGTTTATGAGTTATCAACTCTAGGTTCCCTAACGCACCATAAAATCGTTAGGTGGCGACTCTTCCTTAAACCTCTTCCTTTAAGGAGTTGTCCAGAATGTCATCAACCCGATCTCTCCATACCTAACCCATGCGATAGAAAAAGAGGGCGCGACAGCATGGCGACTCTGCTGGGGATCTTCCCTAGGCTTATACCATTACCATTTTCTTTGTGAATTTGGACCTTTAATTTTCATGCTTACACCTTTTCCTATTCCTCGTTATATGCTGTTAACTGTTTACTTTTTACAATTATTTATTTCACTTGAATGTAACTGACATGTCTTCACTGTTTCTTTGTAACCGCTTTCCATTATAACTGTTGTATTTCCTTTCTTTACTGTTTTCCTCAACGTGAAAATACATGCTTATCTGTTTTAATGCTTATTACTACATATCATGTTCCGCATTCATATTCCACTCGTGCCAAACAAAACCTATAGCAATGCTTACAATGAGTGGTTTCGCTATTCTAATATTACTACCCCTTAAATTCGGAAAGGCGTATTTGCGGTAAAACTAGTCGATCAGCGGTGCAGTCGACAGTTCCGTGCCTTCCCCCTTATGTTGCATGCATCATGGTCAAACCTAGCCAGGCTAACGTGTTGTCCGCACAATAGCTTTTAAGATAGCCTTGCCCAAAGTCCATTGGGTTTCCCTGGAACCCAAAAGGACGCCTTCATGTTCTGTGCATTTATTTTGAGAACTTAAATGCTCATGCTAATTATTGATGTTAAATAGCCGAGTTCGGTGAGGGGTAAGGGCCTAACCTTGTTTGTTCGCAGGAAACGAGGCACGAAGTCCCCAGACTCAGCATGATCTAAAATATGACAAGAGGGCCAAGCTTGGAGAAGGTCCTTTTGGGACCCAATTAGATAGGATTTTCTTTTCCGTTTTACCAATGTAATAAGGCTGATGGCCATTAGTGATTTTATTTCTTGCTTATTGTTTTTGTATTGTTTTTGGATTCATCCATTTTTATATAAATAAAATGAGGCATTTAGCATTTCAAGTTCTCCAAATTAATTTGTCGCTAGGCCTACCTCGGGCACAAAGAGGTTCCCCAACTTAGGATGCGTTTTACATCTTCGCATTACGTGTTCAAATTACCGCAATATTCTTTATAATCCTAACTGACTTGTTACCTTTTTGTTTTTGTTTCTTTTTATTATTCCCCTCCCCAAAGGTTGGTTCATGCACTCTAGCATTATATCTCAAGAGCTGGTCTGTCCGAACAACCAGAGTCCGCCAAGCCTCGGGGTAGCAAGGCTAAGAAACAAGTGTTATTTACTAAATGAATTTTCCCTTTCCACATTTTTCAATTCCTGCAGTAAAATCTTCAACGTTCAAAATAGTTATTTAATTTATCAGAGCATTTTTAATTTTTCTTACAAATCTTATATTTACTTGCTACTATTTTCTCCCCATTACTTTACTTTATACAGCATTACTATTACTTATCTTGATGAACCGACGACTGTGACCTGCAACGAGGCAACGCAACAAATGGATTCCGAGTCAGACGAGGATGATATACCTGAGGATATTATTAAAGAAGTCAAGAACTTTGAGAATAGACCTAAGTCTAACATGGACGAGACTAAGGTCGTCAACCTGGGAAACACAGAGAACGTCAAAGAAACACGCATCAGCATTCATCTATCACCGTCAGAAAAGGAGGAATATACGGAATTTTTAAGGGAGTATGAGGACATATTCGCTTGGTCATATGATGACATGAATGGCCTCAGTACATCTATTGTGTCCCACAAGCTTCCAACCAATCCGACATGCCCACCAGTAAAGCAAAAGCTCAGGAAGTTCAAACCAGACATGAGCTTGAAAATCAAAGAAGAGGTCATTAAGCAGATCAACGCCAGGGTTCTCCGGGTGGTCGAATATCCTACATGGTTAGCCAACATTGTGCCTGTACCAAAGAAAGATGGGAAGGTCAGAGTCTACGTCGACTACCGGGATCTCAACCGGGCTAGCCTGAAAGACGACTTCCCCCTGCCGAACATACACATCTTAATTGACAACTGTGCCAAGCACGAGCTGCAGTCCTTTGTAGATTGTTTTGCTGGTTACCATCAGATTTGGATGGACGAGGAAGATGCTGAGAAAACGACATTCATCACACCATGGGGAGTGTATTGCTACAAAATGATGCCATTCGGTCTGAAGAATGCAGGGGCCACTTACATGAGAGTCATGGCTACTATCTTCCATGACATGATTCACAAAGAAATCGAGGTATATGTGGACGACGTCATTATTAAATCAAAGAAATTTGTTGATCACAAGAAGGATTTGAGGAAGTTCTTCAACAAATTAAGAAAGTACAATCTGAAACTAAACCCTGCGAGTGTGCGTTCGGGGTTCCTACTGGGAAATTACTGGGTTTCATTTTCAGTCGCCGAGGAATAGAATTGGATCCATCAAAGGTCAAAGCCAACCAAGAATTGCCGACACCAAGGAACAAAAGGGATGTTTTGTGCTTTCTAGGAAGGCTCAATTATATCAACCGGTTCATAGCCCAGTCTACCGTCATTTGTGAACCAATTTTCAAGATGTTGAGAAAGGATGTTGCAACCAAATGGACTGAGGATTGTCAAAAAGCCTTCGACATAATCAAAGAGTACCTCTCAACACCATTAGTCTTGGTACCCTCAGAACTGGGTAAACCCCTATTACTCTACCTGGCTGTATTAGATGGAGCTTTCGGTTGCGTTCTCGGAACATGATGAAACATGAAGGAAGGAGCAAGAAATTTACTATCTCGGCAAGAAATTCACCCCGTATGAGGCCTGGTATTCTCTATTAGAGTGCACCTGTTGTGCTTTGACTTGGGCCGCACAGAAGATGAGGCATTATTTCTGTGCCTACACGACGTACCTCATATCGAGGATGGATCCGCTCAAGTACATCTTTCAGAAACCTATGCCCACTGGCAAGCTAGCTAAATGGCAGATCATGTTAAGTGAGTTTGACATCATTTACGTAAGTCAGAAGGCAGCCAAGGGACAAGCATTAGACGATCATCTTTATGATAATCCTGTGGACAGAGAATACGAACCCTTAAAAATGTATTTCCCCGATGAGGAAATATCATTCGCAGGAGAGGACATCGCAGAATCCTACGACGGTTGGAGGATGTTCTTTGATGGGGCCGCAAACTTCAAAGGAGTGGGTATTAGAGCAGTCTTAATTTCAGAAACTTGTCAGCATTACCCGGTATCCG
Source organism: Nicotiana undulata (assembly GCA_005239495.1). NCBI lineage: Eukaryota > Viridiplantae > Streptophyta > Magnoliopsida > Solanales > Solanaceae > Nicotiana > Nicotiana undulata. Next base: position 64,873 of record ML244304.1, read on the forward strand.
CCAAACTCAGGTTCCCCTGCACCAACAATATGGTTGAATATGAGGCCTGCATCCTTGGGCTCAATTTGGCCATCGACATGAATGTTCAGGAATTATTAGTAATAGGTGACTCAGACTTATTGATACACCAAGTCCAAGGAGAATCGGCGACCAAGAATTCCAAGATACTGCCATACCTACATCGTGTGCAGGAATTGAGAAGGAGGTTCACGAAGATTGAATTCCGGCACGTTCCCAGAATCCAGAACGAGTTCGCCGATGCATTGGCTACCTTGTCAACTATGATCCAGCATCCAAACAAGAACTTCATTGATCCCATCCTAGTGAGGATCCACAGTCAGCCAGCTTACTGCGCCCATGTTGAAGAGGAAGCAAACGAAAAACCTTTATTTCATGACATTAAGAAATACTTGGCAGAGGGAGAGTACCCAGATCTTGCAAACGCTACTCAAAAGCGCACTCTTTGAATGTTATCAAACAACTTCTTTCACAGCGGAGGAATCCTATATAGGAGAACTCCCGATCTGGGTTTGCTAAGATGTGTCGAGGCAAAGGAAGCAACGAAGCTGTTGGAGGAAATACATGCTGGTACATGCGGTCCTCATATGAACGGGTTTGTTCTAGGAAAGAAGATACTTCGAGCCGGCTATTTCTGGATGACCATGGAATTAGACTACATCTAGTATGTCCGAAAATTCCATCGATGTCAAATACATGGAGATATGATAAAGGTACCTCCCAGCGAGCTTAATGCAACAAGATCACCCTGGCCGTTCGCCGCTTGGGACATGGATGTTATTGGACCAATCGAGCCTGCCGCCTCCAATGGACACAGGTTCATCCTAGTTGCCATTGATTATTTCACCAAATGGGTCGAAGCAGAATCCAACAAAGCAGTTACTAAGAAAGTCGTAGCCGACTTTTTCCGCGACCGCATTGTTTGTCGGTTTGGAGTTCCAGAGTCAATCATCACCGACAATGGTTCCAACCTAAACAGTGATCTGATGAGAGTGATGTGTGAAACCTTCAAGATCAAACACAATAATTCTACAGCATATAAACCTCAAATGAACGGAACCGTTGAGGCTGCCAACAAGAACATCAAGAAGATACTGAGAAAGATGATAGAAAAGCACAAGCAATGGCATGAGAAGTTATCATTCCCCCTACTGGGGTATCGCACCACGGTTCGCACATCAACAGGGGAAACTCCTTACATGTTGGTATACGGTACAGAATCCGTCATTCCTGCTGAAGTTGAACTTCCATCTTTGAGAATCATACAAGAAGCTAAGCTCAGCGATGCAGAATGGGTAAGAAGCCGCTATGAGCAATTGGCCCTCATAGACGGAAAAAGAATGAAGCGGTTTGTCATGGTCAGCTATATCAAAACAGAATGATCCGAGCTTTCAACAAGAAAGTCAGACCAAGACGATTCACACTGGGGCAGTTGGTGTTAAAGAAAATCTTTCCTCATCAAGACGAAGCTAAAGGGAAATTCTCTCCAATTGGCAAGGCCCGTGCATGGTTCACCGAGTACTAACAGGAGGAGCACTCATACTGGCGGAAATTGATGGAGAGGTTTGGCCTAAACCAATCAATTCAGATGCAGTCAAGCGCTACTATGCGTAATTGTTAAGCTTCTATCAATGTTGTAAATTGAACAACGCCTGACCTGATTCCCATTTAAGAGGGGATACGTAGGCAGCCCTGTGGGTTCGGTCATATTTTAATAAAATTTTCATTTCCCCCACAAATGGAAAATGGGGCAGAATTTTGAGGAGGGACCTCAAAATTCTGAAGCAAGTTCAGCCAAGCACCGCACCAGTAACAGCCAGAAGCCTTCACCCATCAAACAGGGGAAAATGTTGAGGAGGACCCTCAAATCTCCGTAGCAAGAGAGGTTGCAATGTCTTGAACCGCGTCATGATCGTCGGTTCATCCAAAGAAAACTATTCTTTTCTATATGTTATATCATATTTTATAAAACCATGCATATTTATTTCTCAAAAGCAGTTTGTTTTAGCAATGCTACCCATGTGGTACAAACAAAGTCATCATCCTCAAGCAGATAGGCTGATCCAAGCCAATAGGGATACGAACTAACCCTTCCCTCTACAGAACTCACGATTCTTCTTTGGATGCAGGCACAAATACGGTGAAAGCCCAAGACATCCCACTACCCCCACAAGACACATGCTTCTCAAGGATACACTCTCGAATTCATTGCACATGCCAACGCTTACTACTATCATCATTGAAAACGATGCTTCATTCACAAAAGTCATATCATCGCACTTTGTCATCAGCTAAGAACTCTTATTATCACTTTATCTTCTGCATTGCATGAGGCTACCTTTCTGCCTCTCGAGACTAAGATCTGTCTCCATCTTGCATGAGACTAAGCTCTGTCTTCGTCTGCATTCGCATCTTTGGATAAGGCTACTTTCTGCCTTCCGAGACTAAGCTTTGTCTCCATCTTGCATGAGGTTAAGCTCTACCTCCATCTACATTCGCATCTCTGCATAAGGCTACTTTCTGCCTTCCGAGATTAAGCTCTACCTCTATCTACATTCGCATCTACATAAGGCTATCAGTCTGCCTTCCGAGGTTAAGCTCTACCTCCATCTACATTCGCATCTGCATAAGGCTATCAGTCTGCCTTCCGATGTTAAGCTCTACCTCCATCTGCATTTACTTCTTGCATAAGGCTAACTTCTGACTTCTGATGTTAAGCTCTACCTCCATCTACATTTACTTCTTGCATAAGGCTAACTTCTTCCTTCTGAGGTTAAGCTCTACCTCAATTTGCCTTTACTTCTTGCATAAGGTTGTTATTCTGCCTTCCGAGGTTCTAAGCTACCTCTCTCCGCATCTTATTACACTACACTGAGCTCCTTTCTACCTTTTCAAAGCAGTCACCTTTTATTACGTTATTTATTTACGCTTTCTTTCGGGCTAAGCTCTGCCCCTCTTTTCTTTTCGCAAATTGCAAGACTAAGCTCTGTCTTGCCAACATCATACTACTACATTCTTCATGGGCTGAAATATCGCCAACTTGTCCAAAGGCGTCATCGTTCAGAGGCACCATCCTCATGGCCCGAGAACATCATTTCATAGCCTGCGGATCTCTTATATTCAACTTGCATATCATTATTCAAAGGAATCATGGTTCAAAGGCACCATCCTCATGGCCCGAACATCATTTCATAGCCTGCGAATCCCGCACCGAGCGACTCATGGCCCAGTACATCATGGTCTAAGGACATCATCTTAATGGTCCAAAGACATCATTCATAGTCCGACGGGAACTTGCATCATGTTTATATTATGCACAATATACGTTCGTTCTTTATCTGTAGGTAACCTGGCAGGAACAGCCAACCAGGCAGGAGCAGACCGTTCCAGTTCTCCGACAACGTCCCTTGTAAGAACCTCATACTCTTACCCTACCATGCATCTTGCGCCCGTTCTTGTGAAACATCATCGATATACTTTGTCGATGATTCTGGAACTACATACGACCTGATTCCTGTAAAACCAAGGATATGTAGGAAACTCAGAAACCAGGGTGCAACCGAATTCTATCCCGCAGTTTCACCTCGGTCAAAATTGGCCATCATATCTTTACCCGACAACTCTTTAATCCTTCCCGGGTAAAGAGGGGCAACTGTTGATACCCAATTTTTCCTCAAATTATTTTCAAATTTGTATATAACCTTTCAAAATCACTCTTTGCTATAATGAGTATTTTTTCTAATCTTTCCATATATTTTCTAAATTATTTCCCTAGTTATTTAATACTTCATATATTAATAATTCATAAATTGTGCTCTAAAATTAATTTCAAAATACTTTCCAGTTCAGTATGTCATTTATAACCACTTGCTATTTATTAAAACCCAATTATTTCATAAATTGGCCAATTGTGTCTTGTTTAATTTCAATTACGATAATTTTGCAAATATAGCCTAATTGCACAATTTATGCTATTTTAATTCGATAATTATTTATTTGTATATTTAATATCATTTGATTATCTTAATTTCATTTATTTAAACTCAATTTCATTTTTTATATAATTATTAGCTATTTTATTAATTAATTAACTATTTATTTGGGAATTTAACATCTAGCCTATCTTCATTTAAAATCTAACCACATTTTTAAACCTATTACCCAACCCATTAACCCAATTAAAATACCCAAACCCAAACCCTGAACCAACCCGGCCCAATCCCCATTCAATCTGAGCCGTTGATCAAACGAGATCAACGACCCAGATTATTAGTTTCCTTAATTAATCTAACCTACCCCCCTCCCCGTCTCTCATTTCCCATCTCACTCNCCAATTAAAATACCCAAACCCAAACCCTGAACCAACCCGGCCCAATCCCCATTCAATCTGGGCCGTTGATCAAACGAGATCAACGTCCCAGATTATTAGTTTCCTTAATTAATCTAACCTACCCCCTCCCTGTCTCTCATTTCCCATCTCACTCACTCTCTCTCTTCTCGACTCTTCTGCTCCCTCATCTCTCTAGAGCCTTCTGGGCTCTTCATCTCCTCTGATGGCCTTCATCTCCGGCCACTCCCAGGCTCATCCCTTCAACCACCGGCCACCATGAAGTCGTCTCTCCGGTTACTTCGTCTCTAAGACCCTATAAAGCTTCCACCATGCCAGAACGTTCATGGAGGCTCCTGCCTGGACTTTTCTAGCCTTCTCCGGCGAGGTTCAACTCGGTGGTGTTCCGGCTACCACCACCTCTTAGTATTACGACAGATTTTCCAACCATCTACGGGTTCTATCTCTGGAACCCTAGTTCTTGACCTTTCAACTTCTTTTAAGATCTGCAATACATCTATGTTTGTTTCGATGATTTTTTCACCTATCTTTTCTTAAAAAATTGGTACTCTTCAAACGATTTCTGCTTTTCAAGAACTAGGGTTCTTAGAACCTCTTTTTAAATGGTTTAAATTCCGGATTTTTTTCAGTATTATCTTATCATTCTTCTTATGTTTGCCTGTTTATTCGAGGTTTTTACTTTGTTGTTTGATGTTTTGCAAAAACCCCAAATCTATAGTCGTAACCCTAGCTATGACTTGGTTTCGATGTATATGTTTACTTGCTTCATTTGTTGATGTGCTCTCATGAGTATGCTTCGATTGATTTTGATTATTCTATTATACTAGGGTTCCAATTCGATTCTGCCTGCTTTATACTGTGCTTATATGCTCGTTCATGGAATGTGTATCAGTGATGTTAATGTTAGCATCCCTAATTTCCTGTGATTGATTTCCTTTGATAAATTCCTTGTGATATTCTTTACATTGCTGATTAGTTCTCTTGCTTATTTTACAATTGATTGTACTGTTTGGCTATTACCATTAATTAAACCATCTTGTACCTGCCCCCAATCCCCTACTATATGCGTGTTACTCTTTCCTTATTTACCTGTCTTGACCGTGTGAAGTGACTCCTTAATTAATGGGGACTTTTGATCCTTACTCTTTATTAAGTTATTAGTACCAAATTACAGGGATCTTTTCCTTATTTGTCTTGTATTGAATATTCCTGCCTATATGCTGCTGATTTACGATATTTTGAAATAAAAACTTGCCTTATTTCTTGACTAATTGATTTCAAAGTCCTTTATTTACTGCTGAACTTGATTCTTACCTTATTTCACTACTGCTTTTCAAAGCTATAAATACTCCTACTCTTTCATTAGTAGGACAAGTCGAATTTGGCTCAACTCTCTCTATACACTACTCTCTTGTGTTTTATCTCTCTTGTCTCTATTGCTACTCTCTACTGCTGCTTGCTACTAGCCGGCTGCTAAGCCAAGACTATTGTGCTATTTGCTACACTCTACTGCTGCTCTTTGCTTGCATAACTGGTATGTTTCTAGTTTAAATTAACAAGTGTTCCAAACAACATGTTTGAATTTTATTTGAAGTTCTTATTGTTCCTTGCATGCTTCTATTTGTGGTTCTATTGCTTGCCATGTCACTAGCATGTCTAATCCCTCTATATGATCTCTCTTCTTCTTCTAGCTTAACACCAACTCCTGCTCTATTCTCCGTGGTTCATTAGGGCCTATCAGATCATTTGACTATGTGGTTATTGTCTCTTTTCTCTTTGCACGTCTAGCATATTTGTATGTCTTCTTTTCATCTGTCTAGCCTCTCTTTTGTGATCTCTTTAGTAGTTGTATAATGTTTGTTACTTCCATGAGGGTATCCCTAATATGTGATGAACTTGTAACTAAAACTGATTATAACTGCCCTATTTCTTATCCCCTGAATCCCTTTTCCTGTTTGTGTTTGTTTGCTTGGAACTCCACTGAGTTGTGATTAGTGTTGTTACTCCATATTTCAAAATTGTTTCTTCTATTACTCTATAAGTGATTTCAAAATTCCCTTTCTTAAGCTTTTTTAGCACTTCACACCATTCCTAGACCGTTAGGTTCCATCCCCCTCAGTGTGTGCATCTCTTAGGGACCACGAGTTCCCTCTGAACCTTGAGACACTGAGGTAAGGGTACTCTACACTGCACTTGTTTAACAACGGGCATTTGCTGGGTGCTGGTATTGGTCAGGGCCCTCACCAATGCCTTTGGGAGCTTTTCCACACCCGGGTTGATGTAAGGCTGTGAAATTAAGAGGGGTTATTCTGGAAGATTGGGCCTGATTGAAGGCTCCCTATAGAAAAACTTCTTATTTTCCTTTTTCATTATTGTAATTCATTTATTATGGTCTGTCATAATTTGTAAACGAATGATTGGGGCTGGATAGTGAATATAGGGGTTATGCATGCCTAGCTTAGGTAATGGGTAGAAAACATGCTTATAGGACCTTACTTACTTATTTATGCATTAGATAACATGCATAGGACATGCATTTCACATGTTAGAAATCATGCTTTAGGCCTTTCACTTTCAGCATGTTATTATACTCATTTCATGATTCCGATCAGTTAATAAACAAGCAACATCAATTGTCATAAAGTCATTGCTGCATTTTCATCTTAGAAACCATATTTTTTAAGAACTCCTATGTGCATTAGATATCATGTTGCTTAAGGTCTTTCACCCGTTTGAGTTACAATTGTTAAAATGTCTAACTAGCCTTCTTAATCTAATAATCCTGTAAAATATGGTTAATTTGTTTGAAACATTTTCTTGAAGTATATACCCTTTAAAATCAGACTTAAATATGCATGTTCACCCTTTTATATAATTAGGCAATATAGGCGACGCCTAGGAAAACTTTAGGCCTAATTCGTATTGAGATTAATTAGCTGGGTTTAGAACAGATCGGTCCCTTTAAGCATTTTGTTTCCTGAAGCTTGCCTTCTTATTTTACCACATTGAAGTCATTTTGCTCTTGCTCTATTTTTAAAAAACAGCCTTGAAATTGTGTATTTGCTTCCCCTAGGGCTCTCTAATTTTTGCACTATTATGTTTAAATTACTGGGTTTTCAAAGACACTCCCCCCTGCTCAAAATCGTGCCACTTCGAATCTTTACTCTGAACATTTCAAAGCTACTGTAGTTTGATATTATTTGTCACTCCTTTACTGCAATTACCTATAACTACTGTTATATGTTAAGTTACTGTATTCTGGTCACTTATCACTATTTTACTTCAAAAACAAACTTCAAGTGATTTTTTGCTATGTTTACTGAAAGCTTTTAATGGCCTATTTCTAAGTTTGTTGCTGCCTTTAGCTACTGTATATTTTGAAATCAACTATCAGTTTTAATTTTAGTTTTCTAACCCAGACTCCTACCATTTTACTAAACTTCCTATTTTCAAACTCCTGTCCTGAGACTTTAGTAGTGTTTGAGACGTGCCACTTACATGTTTATGTGTGGAGGGACCTCTGAGCCTTTCTATGTCTTTATGTGTTCCCTCATATGTGCAGTCCTATTTGTTTTGTATGTCGTTTAGTATTTTGTCTTTTAAACCTAGGGGTCCAGCCTAGCACTCACATTGTAGGATTAGTAGTCCCAAACACCCTCCAGGACTCATAGGATGGGACGGGTAATGGCATGCAATAAGCTTTCGTGACCAACACATGCGCTTTAAATAACCTTACGGGGTGGGAAGGGTAGAGTACAGATATGATGACCGGTGCGCTAATACCACGTGTAATCACCTCCTCGAGGTGTGACATAATGGGTATTGCATTGAAGTGATCCGTATTACTTTAAACCTAGGACAATTCTTTTCAAATGTTTATGTTATTCAAAAACCTTTAAAGATTTTCATACTTGTTTTAAATCCCCTCATATATGAACCTTACTTGTTACTTGCTCACCGTCCAAATTCACAAAACTTATTGGCTGGGACCCACAGTTATCGATCTCGAGGGGTGCCTAACACCTTCCCCTTGGGATAATTTCAAGACCTTACCCAATCTCTGGTAACGCGAACTAGTTCATGAGTTATCAACTCTAGGTGCCCTAACGCACCATAAAATCATTAAGTGGCGACTCCTCCTTAAACCTCTTCCTTTAAGGAGTTGTCTAGAATGTCATCAACCCGATCTCTCTGTACCTAACCCGTGCGATAGAAAAAGGGGGCACGACACTCATTAATTATGTCGAAATCCCTTTGACAATCCTCGGTCCACTTAGTTGCGGCGTCCTTCTTCAGCATCTTGAAGATCGGTTCACAAATGATGGTGGACTGTGCTATGAACCGGCTGATGTAATTAAGCCTCCCCAGGAAACTCATAACATCCTTCTTGTTCTTTGGTGGTGGTAATTCCTAAATGGCTTTGACCTTTGATGGATGCAACTCTATTCCTCGGCGGCTTACAATGAATCCCAGCAGCTTCCCAGCAGGAACCCCGAATGCGCATTTTGCAGGGTTCAATTTCAGATTGTATTTTTTTAACCGGTTAAAGAACTTCCTCAAATCTTCCATATGATCATCAGCTTACTTTGATTTGATAATGACATCGTCCACATACACCTCGATCTCCTTGTGAATCATGTCATGGAATATAGTAGTCATAGCCCTCATGTAGTTGGCCCCTGCATTCTTCAGGCCGAACGACATCATCTTATAATAGTATACTCCCCATGGAGTAATAAATGCGGTTTTCTCATCATCTTCCTCGTCCATCTAAATTTGATGATAACCAGCGAAGCAATCTACAAAAGGCAGTAACTCATGTTTGGCGCAATTGTCAATTAGAATGTGTATATTTGGCAAGGGGAAGTCATTTCGAACAGGCCTGGTTGAGATACCGGTAGTCGACGCAGACTCTGACCTTCCCATTTTTCTTCGGCACAGGAACAATGTTGGCTAACCATGTTGGGTACTCAACCACCCGGAGAACCTTGGCGTTGATCTTCTTGGTAACCTATTCTTTGATCTTCAAGCTCATGTCTGGTTTGAACTTCCTGAGCTTTTGCTTTACCGGCGGGCATGTTGGACTGGTTGGCAGTTTGTGAGCCACAATGGATGTGCTTAGTCCATTCATGTCATCATATGACCAGGCGAATATGTTCTCATATTCTCGTAGAAACTCTTTATATTTTTTCTTTTCTGACGGCGGTAAATGAATGCTGATGCGTGTTTCTTTGACGTTCTGTGAATCTCCCAGATTGATAACCTCAGTCTCATCCAAGTTGGACTTAGGTCTGTTCTCAAAGTTTTCGACCTCTTTAACAATCTCCTCGGGTATATCGTCTTCATTTGAATCAAAGTGCGTTTGCTGCGTTGTCTCGTTGCACGTCACAGTCATCGGTTCATCAAGACAAGTAATAGTCATGCTGTATAGATAAAGTAATGAGAGAAAACAGTAGCAAATAAATATAAGATTTTATAAGGAAATTGGAAATGCTTTGATAAATTGAATAATCGTTTTGAACATGGAAGCTCTTATTGCAGGAACTGAAAGTGCGAAAAAGAAGATAATTCATTTAGTAAATAAACAGTAAATAATGTTTGTTTATTAGCCTTGCCACCCCGAGGCTCGGCAGCTTTGGTCATCCGAACAGACCAGTTCTTGATATAGGTTCCTCTGCTCACTGTCTGTATGGAAGGGCCTTCCTCCCCCTCCTCCTCGAGAACAACACAGCAATCCATGTCCTCGTCGTCTAAAAACAAATTCCTCATCGCCGCCAGTGCTTCTTCTTTGTCTGACCCGTAGATGATGTCAGCTTGCTTAAAGGTTTGCTCCAAATGAGGTATTGGTTGCTCCAAAGGGTAGTAGGGATTGCGCCACGGGGGTGACCGGTCGTTGAACTCTTCCCATGTGTACTCATACCCCAGACCGAAAGTGGTACCATACTTCTTGAGTTTTATAGGCCTTGTGATCCCTTGTAGGTTCTTACCGAGCCCTTTGCCTGGTTCGTATCCCTTCCAGTTCAGAATGCTCTCGATCTTGCTATCCCACCATTTATCCTTGTAGATTGCATTGACCCGTTCGATATGGTGGTAGGTTCCTCCACCCAGCTTCCTTCTTCCATCAATCAGAGGAATAGTCTGGCGACTGTAAATAGGGTTACTGCCATCGCTGTGAATGATTACCTCCTGGTGATTCCATTCGAACTTCACTGCCTGATGCAGTGTTGATTCCACGACCCCAGCATCATGGATCCATGGTCGTCCTAATAGCAGATTGTAAGACGCCGGGACATCTATCACCTGAAACTCTACCTCGAACCAAGTTGGTCCCATCTGTAGGAATAAATTGATTTCCCCCATGGTAGATCTCTGCGAACCGTCGAAGGCCTTTACATTGATTTCTCCTTCTCTTATATCATGTAGTCTCTTACCCAATTTCTTGAGTGTGATTAGCGGACAAATGTTGAGGCTGGAACCTCCATCGCTCATGATCCTTGTGATGAAATGGTCTTCACATTGCACGGTGATGTGCAGAGCCTTGTTATGTCCAAATCCTTCAGGTGGTAACTCGTCCTTATGGAAAGTTATTTTGTGGCTTTCCATCACTTGGACCACCATATTGGCTAGTTCTCCACTGGTGAGGTTGTTTGGCACATATGCTTCACTTAGCACTTTCAACAAAGCATTCATGTGCGTCTCTGAATTCTGCAATAAGGCGAGGATGGATATATGCGTTGGCGTCTTGTTCAGTTGGTCGAGGATTGAATACTCCGTAGCCTGTATCTTCCTCCTAAGATCATTCGAGCCTGTCCCAATAGTGGGAGGACGATTGGAAGCCTGTTTTCTTGACTCGGCCAACTGCTCAGGGATATAGACTCTGCCAGTCCTTATCATACCCTGCACTGCGATGGCTTCTTCAGGCCTGTTCTTACCCTTCATTCTTGCCTCGTCTATGTAATCCTAAGGGATAGCATTTGAATAGAAAGGTGGCGTTGTTGAAATTTCCACTGAAATAGGCATGGCCATGCTTACTTCCATTGGAGTATATGTTACTGGCGACTGGACTGTAATCTCGAGTGGAGACACAAACTCAAGTTCAATTGGCACTGGTACTTTCTCCTTTGCGGGCGGTCCTGATTCGAACTCAAGCGGGATGGACATGTTTACTTCGGCATTCTCGGATGGCTGCATCTAAACCACAATCTGGTTGAGGGTAACTGCAGACTTCTTTGGATCATCACCTTCTACAATCAACCCAATTGACCCCTCGGGGTCCCAGTCATCATCTACCTCAATCATATGGATACCCCCACCTTTATGGTATGGTAGGGGGTTGTTGCGGACATTCGGAGAAGGGTCTTTAGCCACAATAATATTTTTGTTGATAAGAGCTTGTATCTTGTCCTTCGAAGAGAGGCATTCCTCAATGGTGTGTCCCTTCATGCCTGAATGGTATGCACATGATTTGTTTGGGTTAACCCACTGAGAAGGGTTCTCAAGGGCGGCAGCAGGGATAAGTGTGACATAACTAGCAGCTTTGAGCTTTTCGTACAGCTGGTCAATGTGCTCGGCTATGGCGGTGTATTGTTTTGGAGGGCGGCGATCAAAGTTAGGACGAGGTCTTGGGAAGTTTTGACGGGTAGGAGGTGACTGACAATGAGATGGTTGGGAACTATGGGCGTTGTAGAAGGGAGCGGGTTGTGAATATATGGGTGACGTAGGCTGATATGTGGGTGGTAGAGCTTGGTATGTAGGCGGTGGAACTTGGTAGCAAGGCGAGGGTACTTGGTAGTTCAGGGCCGGCTGATATGTGAATGGAGGTGCTGGATAGATTTGGTATTTGGGTGGGGATTTGGCTTATTGTACAACCATTACGGCTCCCACGTCCTTCTTTCTACACACACCACCAAACTGTAGAGCTTTGTTAGTGGCCTGCAAAGCCTCAATGTTTGTAACCATACCGATTTTGATGCCTTCTTCAATCTGTTCTCCCAATTTGATGATGTCAGAGAACTTGTGGCCCTCTAGCATCATTAGTCGCTCATAGTACTGCGGGTCCTGAGCCCAAACAAAGAACTTGTTCATTTGTTCCTTCTCTAGAGCCGGTCTGACCTTGGCATCTTCTGACCTCCAACGAGTAGCATACTCGCGAAAAGTTTTTGTGGGTTTCTTCTTTAGATTCTGTATGTAGAACACATCCGATGCGTTTTTCGTGTTGAACTTGAATCGGTCCATGAAATCTGTCGCCATACCTATCCAATTGGACCACTTCTTGGGGTCTTGGCTGATGTACCAAGACAGTGCATCTCCCTTGAAGCTCCTCATGAATAGCTTCATGCAGATTCTTTCATCTTTCCCAACGCCAACCAGTTTGTCATAGTAAGTCCTCACATGGACTCTCGGATCACCATTACCATCGAACATCTCGAACCCTGGAGGTTTGTACCCTTCGAGCAGTTCGACATCGGGTTGTATGCATAGATCTTCATAATTCAAACCCTCGATTCCCTTAACTCCTTTGACGCCTTGAACTCGGTTAGTCAGCTTCCTGAGTTCCTCAGCCAAATTCTTGATGAGCAAATCTTTCTCGTCAGACTTAGGTGTATGTGAAATAGGTGGAGTGGAATAGGTCACAACCTCCACGTAGATGGGATTGTTATAGGCCTGGAAGTGATCTTTTGTGGGATTTTTGGGTTCCGGAGTGTTGTGGTGGCAAGCATTGCACTGTGATGGAGGAGTTTGGTCCTTTGGGGGAGTGGCGGGATGATGAAGTGCAAGGTATTTTGGTTATTTGAGGATATTCTGTGGAATAGTGGGATCTGGAGCATTTTGAAAGTGGACGTCTGGGACATTGAGGGAAGATGACAAGTTAGCCAAATTCCGGACTTGGTCGAGTTCCTCTTGGAACTTCAGCAATTTCTTTTCCAGTGACGACATATTCTCGTGCAAGACCTGAATACCCCGACCGTCAACGGTATCAACCTATTCACTTGTGTTGTCTTTTCTGATACCTCTTGCTTCTACCATCTTACTTTTACCCTTGTTTTTGCTTTTGGGAGGACTAGGAGGAGGAGTAGGTGGATGCCCTTTTGATCTTGTGTGGTAAGCGGATGATGCCAGAATGCACGAACTAACCTTAGGGGAGGGGAATAATAAATAAAGGAAAAAGCAAAAAGGTAACGAAGTTAGTGAGGATCATAAAAATATTGCAGTAATTTAAACACATAGTGCAGATAAGTAAAGGGCATCCTATGTTGGGAACCTCTTGTGCCCAAGGTAGGCCTAGCGACAAATTGATTTTGAGAACTTAAAATGCTAAATTTCTCATTTTATTGATAAGAAAATAGACGAATCTAAAAATGACTCTAAACATGCGAAAAATAAAGTCACTAGTGGCCAATGGCCTTATTACATCAAGGAAAAATAAAGACACCCTTATCTACTTGGTCCCAGAAGGACCTTCCCCAGATTCGGCATTCCTGCTTCCCTTGATCAACTTTCCCAGCTCGCGAAGACCAAATAGTAAGTAGGTTCTGGCTAGTAATCCTCATTCGGCTCCCTCATCCTTTTGACAAGTCTTGATCCTCTTGATGAGTTCTTCCTCTAACTAGACTATGCCTCGCTCTAAGTATGCCAGCCTCTTGGTAGAGGTGACGACCATGTCCTTCCATTCCTCTATCAGCTTTTTGTTGGATTCGTGTATTTTTTGATGATCATCTTCGCAGTCACGGAGCCTTTTGCGTAGTTGGTTGAACTGAGTCCTTGCTTCGGCCCTTTCGTCTATAATCCTGTGACCTCGAACAAACTCGGGCTCGATCTGACCATCCAAGTTTTCTTCTAACCAGCCTAGATAGTAGGGAGTGTAACCGGCATGATACATGTCTGGTTCAATGGTGTCCTTCTCAAGTATAATCTTGCAGTGCCACAGATGCTGAGATTGGCACTTATGAGGGCTGTCGTCATTCTGGAAGTCTGCTCGCAGATGATTCATTTTCTCAACCCTTGGTATAACCTGCTTCCTACCTGCTTGCCTCATAACTCGGAGCGGGACGTAAGAGTATGTCCCCCTCAAACTGATCAGTATCACAAATGAAGCATCTCGAGACCGGATGATAAACTCGTCTATTGGGAACCATTCGAACATCCACTGAATCTGATCCTCGGCCAAATTCCCTAGTAACTCAACCCATCCTTCGGCATATTTTGGCTGAGCGAACATGTTGGGAATGTAGTTCATCCGCTTTGGATGATGGAAAGCTATATGATCATCCCAGATTCTTTGATGGATGTCTTGTCAGTAGTCACCCTTTTGAAGATGTTCAGTGAGCCAAAGTTGGAGTAACAAGTTGCAACCCTTGCTGACACATTTCTAAGGCTCGATATATGTCTGCAATGATCATGGGTAACATGCTAAAGTCCTGCCTGTCGATCCCTTCCATTAAAGTCTTAGTTATAATGGCCAACCTAGTGTGAATCCTTTCCTTCTTTGTCGGGAATACCATTAAACCCAGAAAGCATACCATGAAGACAAACACTCGGTGATGGATGTGCTCCAGAGAAGTGAGGGAAAACTCGTCCTGGTAGGTGCGGTATGATTTGCTATGACTGAACCTCTCGTACAAGTAATCAAATGGGATGTACGAGTCTATTAGACACACCAAATTCAGATTTTTCTTAAGACCCAACATTTTGTGGAAACCCCGGCCTATGCGGTTTTCAGGCATCAACAACCCTGGAGATTCACAAGCTAAAACGGCCAAACCTCCTATCTCTTCTAGTAGTGGTGTCATTTCATTGTTCCCGAAGCGGAACACTAACCGATCGCAGTCCTAGAATAGAGTAGCAGCCTCTATCATCATCTTGTTAGGCTGGATATCCAAAAGAGAGGGCAGATTGCCCAAGTGTTTTCTGACGAGTGTTTTATCGCTGGAGTGGAGGTCCTCCCACCAGTTCGGAAATTTGGGGTGGATATTGGCGACCATGCCGAATCTAGGGACTTCATGCCTCATTTTCTCCAAAGAAAATGAGATTAGGCCCTTACCCCCACCGGACTCGACTATTTAACATCGATTATTAGCGAAGAGCATTTAGTTCTCCAAATAAATGCACAGAACGTGAGAGTGTCCGTTTGGGTTCCAGGGAAACCCAATGGACTTTGGACAAGGCTATCTTAAAGGATATTGTGCGAACGACACGTTAGCCTGGCTAGGTTTGACCATGATGCATGCAACATAACAATAAAGTAAGGTTTCTATGGGGTTTTAGACCAGTACCCTTGAGCGGAAAACTCAAGAGGGGAAGGCACGGAACTGTCGACTGCACCGCTGATCGACTAGTTTTACCGCAAATACGCCTTTCCGAATTTAGTAGGTAATAATATAGGAATAGGGCAACCACTCATTGTAAGCGTTGCTATAGGATTTTGTATGGTATGAGTGGAATATTAATGCAGAGCATGATATGCAATAAATAGCATTTAAACAAGTGGGCATGTATTTGCACGTTAAGGAAAGCGGTAAAGAAAGGAAATACAACAGTTATAATTCAAAGCAGTTACAAAAAGAAAACAAAAAGACATATCAGTTTTGTTCAAGTGAAATAAATACTTGGGAGAAATAAACAGTTAATGGAATATAACGGAGAATAGGAAAGGGTGCAGGTAATTAAACAAAATTAAAGGGTCCAAATTCACGTAACGATTTGTAATGGAATAATCCTGAAGAAGATCCCTAGTAGAGTCGCTGTAACGACCCAGCCGGTCATTTTGCATATTAGGATTTTGTTCCCTTAAATGAAACCTTCCATAGCGTCTATTCGTGCTTTATGACTTGCGATAGCGGGTGGTTCGGGATTTGAGAATGCTTTGAGTGGTTTAGGAACACTTGGTTCCTTGAGGTTGGCCTATTTGGCCAAGTTTGACTTCGGTCAACATTTTGAGCAAACGACCTCGGAATCGAGTTCTGACAGCTCCACTAGCTCCGTATGATGATTTCGGACTTGGACGTATGTTTGGCTCGGGTTTTCGACGACCCGAGAGAATTTCGGTGCCCGAAATGGAAATCAAGATTTTCTTATATTGGAAATTTGGGTTGGGATGTGATTTTATGCTATCGAGGTTTGAACTGAATTTAGGGACCGGGAATAGTTCCATATAGTCATTTATGACTTGTCTGCAAAATTTGAAGTCATTCCGAGTAGTATAGGCTCGTTAGGCTCAATGAAGTGAATTTTAGAATTCTTAAGTTCTTATGTTGATTCAATTTGGTTTTGGGGTTGAATTTTGAGTTTCGTTATTGTTTTTCATGTTCCAGAAGTTCGAGCGAGTCCGTATCATGAATACAGACTTGCTGGTGCTTTTGGATGGGGTCCCAAGGGGCTCAGGTGTGTTTTAGACCCCCAGGAGGTAAGTTGGAAAAACCAGAAATTTTCTATCTGGTTTCCTTCTCTCCGATCGCAGAAGGGGGGTTGCGATCGCGGAGAAGGATTTTGCTGGGCTGCTGTTTGTTCTCTGCGATCGCAGCCTTCCCTTTGCGATCGCAGAGGTCTGGGTTCCACACCTTCGCGATCGCAGCCTTTTCTCGCTATCGCATTGAGTCGCATCTGGGCCGGGTGAGGTTGTTCTTCGCGATCGCAGGACCTCTTCCGCGATCGCAGAGGTCAGGCCAATGCTTCTTCACGATCGCAGGCCTAGGGTCACGATCGCGGTTAAGCTTTAACTGGGCAGTCTCTTTTAATACGGGACTTAGCCATAATCCCTCATATTTCATCTTCTTCCTCAAGATTTAGAGATAATTTATAGAGCCCTTCCTCCATTGTTATTGAGGTAAGTAATTTCCATAGATTTCATGATTACAACATCAATTCCTAAAGAAATTCTCTTCTAATTATTCCAAAAATTCATGGAAATTGGTACAAATTTAAGGATTTTGTGAAATTATGAATTATCCATTTTAGCCATGAATTCTAGCAAGAACTTGTTTAATTACGATCCTTAGGCATCAGGCAAGTGATTCCTTCAAGAATTTTCGAAATCCGAACGTGTGGGCCCGGGGTCGAAATTCCTAATTTCTTCAAGAATGCCTAATTTTAGGTTTATTGATTAATTCCCCTTCTTGGAAAATTAAATTGATTCAATTATACCATGTTTGGCTAGTTGTGAGCTGTCGAGAGTAGATTTCGGATATTCGGGCGCATCCCTGATCCGAGGAGTGATTTCGTCGCGAGGTGAGTTTCCTTTCTAATCTTGTAAGAGGGAATTGTCCCCATAGGTGTTCTATGTGTTGTATGTTTGTGTTTGGGGCTACGTGCGTACTATTTGACGAGAGTCCGTACGTAGCGACTACTATTGTCATGTCCGGGTAGCTTAGGACCACAGCATGCCATGTATTGTGCCTTTAAATGAACTATATGTTTAGATTCATTCTTCAATATGTTACTGTTTCCCTGAGCTCTCATTGTATATTCAGTAGTCTCCCGTGACACTAGTTCTTGGCATACACGTAGTGTATATTTTGGGTTTTTGGATGTACATATATTATGCGGACATGCCTAGTGTTTTGGTTCACGCACATATGGTTTTATTTCATGTCACCTACCATTATTATGTCTATACCTGATTAAAATTGGTTAAATGATGAAGAATTGTGTAACTGGGGACGGTGGCACTTAGTGTCTTCTATATTGGCTTGCCTAACCCCGCTGTTGGGCGCCATCGCGACCTGAATCGGGATTTGGGTCGTGACAACGTGGTATCAGAGCTTTAGGTTCACGTAGTCTCACGAGTCACGGGTAGACCCAGTAGAGTCTTGCAGATCGGTACGTAGATGTCTATACTTATATTCAGGAGGCTATAGGGTGTTAAGAAACTCCTTTTGTTCATATCCTATCGTGCAATCGATGATGTACTCAAATTTGATCTTCTACTCTCTCACAAATGGTGAGGACGCGTGCTTCTCATGTTCCTGATCCGGGGGAGGCTGCTACCCCTGCCGCCCGAGGCCGTGGTAGGGGACAAGGGCATCCTAGAGTTGTATCAGTTGCACTGATCGAGGATCCTTTTATTGAGGAGCAAGACGAGTTGTCTCCAGTAGCTCCTGCACCAGCTGATTTTATTACGGCGCCGCGCTTCCAAGAGGTCATGGGCCGTATGTTTAGATTCATGGATACTATGTCTCAGGCAGGTATACTTCCATCAGATCCTGCTACTTCTCAGGCAGGAGGGGTAGTTCAGACCCTTACCGTTCTGGCTACAGGACCGGCAGCAGCAGCACATTATAATCCGGGTACACCACCCGTGATTAGGGTTCAGCATGTGGTGGCAGCACCAGATCCCAGGCCAATTGCAGAGGGTGACAAGCAGAAGATGCTTGATAGATGGACCCGACTTCGCCCTCCGACCTTCGGGGGTGAGCGGGGTGAGGATCCTCAGGATTTTATTGACAGGTGAAGGGACAGGCTGCACAACATGAGGATATTAGAGTCACATGAGGTAGACTTCACCACAGTTTAGCTTGAGGGTAGAGCTCGCCGCTGGTGGCAGTCATATGTTCTTAGCAGGCCAGCGGATTCTCCTCCTGTCACCTGGAGTCAGTTTACTTAGTTGTTCTTGGATA
Organism: Nicotiana undulata; assembly: GCA_005239495.1. Lineage (NCBI taxonomy): Eukaryota > Viridiplantae > Streptophyta > Magnoliopsida > Solanales > Solanaceae > Nicotiana > Nicotiana undulata. The sequence continues at coordinate 83,851 of ML244304.1, forward strand.
GATACGTTCCGCCGTCTGAGAGGGAGGAGCTTCGAGGTCAGTTTGAGAGGTTAGAGCAAGGACAGATGTCTGTGACAGATTATGAGGCAAGGTTTTCAGAGTTATCTCGCCATGCTCTCATGATATTGCCCATAGATGCTGAGAGAGTCTGACGGTTCGTGGCAGGCTTACATCCGGGTATCAAGACCTCCATGGCCAGAGAGGTAGATATGGGTACCCCCATACCAGCTTGTAGTCGAGATCGCTCGACGGATTGAGGGTTACCGTGTGAGGAGCAGGGAGCAGAGTCAACCAGGCCAGCAGGGTCAGCAGGACAAGAGGGCTAGGTTTACAGGTGACTTCAGAGGTGCTCCAGCTAGGGCCAGGGGTCAGTTCGAAGGTAGTCAGTTCAGTAGGCCTTCTTATTCAGCACCTCTATTGCCTCCTAGGAGTGTTACAGTGAAGCCTCAGATTAGTGCCATGCCAGAGCGCTCCTATCATCCTCCAGCCATCCAGAGTGCACCCAGCGGTTATTCCAGCCGTCAGAGATCCTATGGTTCCTATTTCAGTTCCTTGCCAGATGATTTTTACCGCCCTCCAACCATTCAAGGTTCTTCTTCTTCAGGATAGCAGACTATGGCGCCTAGAGGTTGTTATGAGTGTGGGGAGCTGGGCCATATGATGAGGCAGTGTCCCAGGTATCGGGGAAAGGACGTGCAACAGAGTCACCAGCCCATGATTTCAGCACCAGCAGCTCGACCACCTAGGGGTAGGGGTCAGGTTTGCAGGGGCTGTCCTAGAGGGGGAGGCCAGTTAGGAGGGGGTCAGTCAGCTCCAGCTCGTTCTAGGGGAGCTCAGTCTTCGGGTGCTTCAGCCAGATTCTATGCTATTCCGGCCAGATCAGACGTAGTGGCCTCATACACTGTGATTACAGGTATTATTTCAGTCTGTGGTAGAGAGGCTTCAGTGCTATTTGATCCAAGATCCACCTATTCATATGTTTCAGCATTATTTGCTCATTCCCTGGATGTTCCTCGTGAGTCTTTGGGTTCTCCCTTGTATGTGTCCACTCCTGTGGGCGATTCTGTGGTGGTAGACCGGGTCTACCGATCCTGTGTGATTACTTTCTGTGGGATTGAGACCAGAGCCGATCTATTATTGCTTGATATGGTTGTTTTCGAGGTTATTTTGGGCATGGATTGGCTATCTCCTTATCATGTTGTATTGGATTGTCATGCCAAGATAGTTACATTAGCATGCCTAAGTCGCCGAGGTTGGAGTGGAGGGGTTCTTCAGTTAGTGCTTGCATCCGGGTCATTTCCTTCATAAAGGCTCGGCATATGGTCGAGAAGGGGTGTTTACCCTACTTTGCTTATGTACGGGACACCACCGCCGAGTCTCCTACCATTGATTCAGTGCCTGTTGTTCGAGAGTTTCCAGATGTGTTTCCTTCAGATCTTCCAGGCATGCCTCCAGATCGAGATATAGATTTCTGCATTGATTTGGCTCCAGATACTCAGCCTATTTCCATTCCCCCATATCATATGGCTCCTAAGGAGCTAAAGGAGTTGAAGGAGCAGCTTGAGGAGTTGTTGGAAATGGGGTTTATCAGGACGAGTGTGTCGCTGTGGGGTGCTCCAGTCCTATTTGTGAAGAAGAAAGATGGGTCCATGCGGATGTGCATTGATTACCGCCAGCTGAATAAAATGACCATCAAGAATAAGTATCCTCTGTCGCGCATTGATGATTTGTTTAACCAATTTCAGGGTGCCCGTGTGTTCTCTAAGATTGATCTGAGATCGGGTTATCACCAGTTGAAGATTCGGGCTTCTGATGTTCCGAAGACTGCATTTCGTAAAAGATATGGCCATTACGAGTTTTTAGGGATGTCCTTTGGCTTGACTAATGCCACAACATCATTTATGGACTTGATGAATAGGGTATTCAGGCCGTATATTGACTCCTTCGTTATTGTTTTCATTGATGATATATTGATCTACTCACGGAGCCTGGGTGAGCACGAGCAGCATTTGAGAGTTGTGCTTCAGACCTTACGAGAGCAGAAGCTATATGCTAAGTTCTCCAAATATGAGTTCTAGTTGGATTCTATGGCATTCTTGGGGCATATGGTTTCCGGGGGAGGGCATCAAGGTCGATCCGCAGAAGATTGAGGCAGTTCAGAGTTGGCCACGTCCTACTTCAGCTTCAGAGATCAGGAGTTTTCTGGGTTTAGCAGGCTATTACCGTCGATTCATGGAGGGATTCTCTTCTATTATCGCTCCATTGACTAGATTGACTCAGAAGAATGCCCCGTTTCGATGGTCCGATGATTGTGAGGCGAGCTTTGAGAAGCTCAAGTCAGTATTGACTACAGCACCAGTTCTATCATTGCCTTCCAAGTCTGGGGTGTATACTGTGTATTGCGACACTTCACGCGTCGGGTTGGGATGTGTGATGATGCAGGATGGCAGGGTTATTGCTTATGCTTCACGGCAGCTGAAGGTTCACGAAAATAATTACCTTGTGCACGATTTGGAGTTGGCGGCGATTGTTCATGCTTTGAAGATATGGAGGCATTACCAGTATGGTGTATCTTGTGAGGTCTATACTGACCAGCGTAGTTTGCAGTACTTGCTTAAGCAGAGGGACCTTAATTTGAGGCAGAGGAGATGGCTTGAGTTGTTAAAGGACTATGATCTTACTATTTTGTATCACCCGGGAAAGGCAAATGTAGTAGCGGATGCTTTGAGCAGGAGGGCAGCGAGTATGGGTAGTTTGGCCTACATTGCAGCTGAGGAGAGACCGTTAGCCTTGGACATTCAGTCCTTGGCCAATCGCCTTGTAAGATTGGACCTTTCAGAGCCTCGTCGAGTTTTGGCTCATGTGGTTGCTCAGTCTTCATTGTTGGGAGAGATTAAGCCTCAACAGTTTGATGATCCACGTCTGGCAGAGCTTCGGGATACGGTGGTCCACGGCAGGGCGGCCAAGGAGATTACCTTAGGCGAGGATGGTGTTCTGCGACTCCATGGCCGATTGTGTGTTCCTGATGTTGATGGCCTGAGGGAGAGGATTCTAGCAGAGGCGCGCAGTTCTCGGTATTCAGTTCATCCAGGAGCGACGAAGATGTATCACGATTTGAAGCAGCATTATTGGTGGAGGCAGATGAAGAAGGATATTGTTCAGTATGTGGCCAGGTGTCTCAATTGCCAGTAGGTTAAGTATGAGCATCAGAGACCAGGAGGCTTGTTTCAGCAGATGCCCATTCCTGAGTGGAAATGGGAGCGCATCACTATGGACTTCGTGGTTGGGTTGCCTCAGACATTGCAGAAGGTTGACGTGGTTTGGGTCATTGTGGATAGACTGACCAAATCGGCGCATTTCATTCCTGTGGCTACTACTTACACTAAAGAAAGGTTGGCTCAGATTTACATTCGAGAGATAGTCCGGTTGCATGGTGTGCCGGTGTCTATCATTTCAGATCGGGGTCCTCAGTTCACCTCGCACTTCTGGAGAGCTTCGCACAGCGAGATGGGTACTCAGATAGACCTCAGTTCAGCATTTCACCCTCAGACTGATGGCCAGTCAGAGCGTACATTTTAGATTTTAGAGGATATGCTCAGGGCTTGTGTGATTGATTTCGGGGGTCAGTGGGATCAGTTCTTGCCTTTAGCGGAGTTTGCATACAATAATAGTTATCAGTCCAGCATCAAGAAGGCTCCATTTGAGGCTTTATATGGTCGGCGATGTCGTTCTCCGATTGGGTGGTTTGAGCCTGGCGAGGCCAAGCTATATGGTACAAATCTGGTGAGAGATGCCTTAGAGAAAGTGAAGATTATTCAGGAGAGGCTCCGCATAGCACAGTCTAGACAGAAGTGCTAAGCAGATCAGTGAGCACGTGATGTAGCATTCATGGAGGGGGATAAGGTTATGTTGAAGGTTTCGCCGATGAAGGGCATTATGAGATTTGGGAAGAAGGGCAAGTTGAGCCCCAGGTTTATAGGTCCATTCGAGGTGTTGAAGCGGGTCGGAGAGGTTGTTTATGAGCTTGCTTTACCTCCAGCCTTGGCAGGAGTCCATCCAGTATTTCACGTATCCATGCTTCGGAGGTATCACGCCGACTTCTCGCACGTGGTTGATTACAGCACTATTCAGTTAGATGAGAAGTTGGGCTACGAGGAGGAGCCAGTTGCTATTATTGATAGGCAGGACCGCTAGTTGAGGTACAAGACAGTTTATGTGGTTAAGGTCCTGTGGAGGGGCCAACCAGTTGAGGAGGCGACATGGGAGTCCGAGCAGGACATGCAGAGCAGATATCCACAGCTATTCAGCACTCCAGGTACGATTCTAGACCCTTTCGAGGACGAACGTTTGTTTAAGAGGGGGAGAATGTAATGACCCAGCCGGTCGTTTTGCATATTAGGATTCCGTTCCCTTAAATGAAACCTTCCATAGCGGCTATTCGTGCTTTATGACTTGCGGGAGCGGGTGGTTCAGGATTTGGGAATGATTTGAGTGGTTTAGGAACACTTAGTTCCTTAAGGTTGGCCTATTTGGCCAAGTTTGACTTCGGTCAACATTTCGAGCAAACGACCACGGAATCGAGTTCTGACAGCTCCAGTAGCTTTGTATGATGATTTCGGACTTGGACGTATGTTCGGCTCGGGTTTTCGATGATCCGGGAGCATTTCGGCGCCCGAAATGGAAATCAGGATTTCCTTATATTAGAAATTTTGGTTGGGACGTGATTTCATGCTATCGAGGTCCGAACAAAATTCCGGGACCGGGAATAGTTCCGTATAGTCATTTATGACTTGTCTGCAAAATTTGAAGTCATTCCGAGTAGTATAGGCCCGTTCGGCGCAATGAAGTGAATTTTAGAATTCTTAAGTTCTTGAGTTGATTCAATTTGGTTTTGGGGTTGAATTTTGAGTTTCGTTGTTGTTTTTCATGTTCTGGAAGTTCGAGCAAGTCCGTATCATGAATACAAACTTGCCGGTGTATTTGGACGGGGTCCCGAGGGGCTCGGGTGTGTTTTAGACCCCCGGGAACTAAGTTGGAAAAAACCAAAATTTTTCTATCTGGTTTCCTTCTCTGCAATCGTAGAAATGGGGGGGGGGGGGGGGGGGGNTTGTTCTCTGCGATCGCAGCCTTTTCTCGCAATCGCATTGAGTCGCATCTGGGCCGTGTGAGGTTGTTCTTCGCGATCGCAGGACCTCTGCCACGATCGCAGAGGTCAGGCCAATGGTTCTTCACGATCGCAGGACCTCTGCCGCAATCGCAGAGGTCAGGCCAGTTGGCCTTCGCGATCACATGCCCAGGGTCGCGATCGCGGTTAAGCTTTAACTGGGCAGTCTCTTTTAATACGGGACTTAGCCATAATCCCTCATTTTTCATCTTCTTCCTCAAGATTTAGAGAGCATTTCAAGAGCCCTTCCTCCATTGTTATTGAGGTAAGTAATTTCCATAGTTTTCATGATTACAACATCAATTTCTAAAGTAATTCTCTTCTAATTATTCCAAATATTCATGGAAATTGGTAGAAGTTTAAGGATTTTGGGAAATTATGAATTATCCATTTTAGCCATGAATTCTAGCAAGAACTTGTTTAATTACGATCCTTAGGCTTCGGGCAAGTGATTCCTTCAAGAATTTTCGAAATCCGAACGTGTGGGCCTGGGGTCGAAATTCCTAATTTCTTCAAGAATGCCTAATTTTAGGTTTATTGATTAATTCCCCTTCTTGGAACATTAAATTGATTTAATTATACCATGTTAGGCTAGTTGTGAGTTGTCGAGAGTACATTTTTGAGATTCGGGCGCATCCCTGATCCGAGGAGTGATTTTGTCGCGAGGTGAGTCTCCTTTCTAACCTTGTATGAGGGAATTGTCCCCATAGGTGTTCTATGTGTTGTATGTTTGTGTTTGGGGACTACGTGCGTACCACGTGATGAGAGTCCGTACGTAGAGACTACTATTGTCATGTCCGGGTAGCTTAGGACCACAGCATGCCATGTATTCTGCCTTTAAATGAACTATATGTTACGATTCATGCTTTGATATGTTATTGTTTCCCTGAGCTCTCATTGACTTAAATAATTGAAAAGGGTTGTGGTGAAGTAGACTTAACATTTTGTATGCGCATGTCGTCGCTTCGTAATTTACATCCCGCGAGCGATATTGGATTTCCTTTACTCTTATGGGAGCGGGTCGTACGCCACGGCAGATTTATAGTGCACTTTTGGGACGGGCCGGTCGATCCCCGGCAGTGCACAGAGATTTAATTAAAAATGCACTTTTGGTACGGGCCGGTCGATCCCCGGCAGTGCATGGACGAAGTTATACTATGATATGATATGATTACATAGATAGACGCACTTTTGGGACATGCCGATCGATCCTCGGCAGTGCGTAGTCATGGTTATTGGTAAGCATGCACTTTTGGGACGGGCCGGTCCATCCCCGACAGTGCATAGCTATTCTTCCTTATGACTCTGGCCGGTTGTCTTACTCCTGTGTGCATATGGCTGTTTAGTACTATTTTCCTGGTTATGATTTGACAGATGTTTAGGGAAAAGAGATAGGGAAGTTGTTATTGCTTTCAATATTTATTTGGAAACTCTGTGTTCTCTTCACAATTATGGTGCAGTGTTAACATGTCTATTGTTTTCCATATATCCTGTTTAGTACTATTACTATTGGACCTTAGTGAGTATCGAGTCGACCTCTCGTCACTACTTCTTCGAGAAAAGACGGGATACTCACTGGGTACATATTTATTTATGTACTCATGATGCACTTTCTTTTCTTCTGTACTTGAATGTACAGGTCCGGAGGCTGGTATATCAGACTATCAGGCCGGTGCTAGATATTGAGTGCGTGATTATACTTCACGGTGAGCTGCTCTTCCTGGCGACTTCCTGGCAGCACCCTGGAATTTCTTTTGTCATATTCTCTGACTAATTCATTCAGATTGAGGCTCTGTATATACTTTTAGTCATTGTATATTCAGTAGTCTCCCGTGACACTCGTGACACTAGTTCCTGGCACACACGTAGAGTATATTTTGGGGTTTTGGCTGTACATATATTATGCGGACATGCCTAGTGTTTTGGTTCACGCACATATGGTTTTATTTCATGTCACCTACCATTATTATGTCTATACCTGATTAATATTGGTTAAATGATGAAGAATTGTGTAACTGGGGATGGTAGCACTTAGTGTCTTCTATATTGGCTTGCCTAACCCCGTTGTTGGGCGCCATCGGGATCTGAAGCGGGATTTGGTTCGTGACAGTCGCCATGTTGTCGCGCCCCCTTTTTCCTTGCAGGTTTAAGTGCGAAAGATCGGGTTTATGACATCTTGCAGAACTCCTTAAAAGAAAGTGGTTTAAGGAAGAGTCACCACCTAACGATGTTTATGGTGCGTTAGGGCACCTTGAGTAATTAACTCATAGACTAGTTTGCATTACCAGAGATTGGGTAAGGGCTTGAAGTTATCCCAAGGGGAAGGTGTTAGGCACCCTTTAAGATCCACAACTGTGGGTCCCGGGCAAATAGTTTCGTGAATTCGGACAATAAACAAATAACAAACAAGGCTCAATTAAGAGGGGATTTCAAACAAGTATAGAAGTCTTTGTTTAGAAAGTTGGAAAAGACTAGAGTAAAACAAAAATAATGTCCTAGGTTTGAAGTAATACGGATCACATCAATGCAATACCCAATAGACAGAGCTACACGGGGTATTAGTGCACCGATCATCATATTCGTATTCTACCCTTCCCACCCCGCTAAGGTATTTAAAACGTGTGTGTTGGTCACGAAACTTATTGTGTGCTATTACCCGTCCCATCCTATCAGTCCCGGAGGGTATTTAGGACTACTATTCCTACAAGGCAAGTACTAGGCTGAACCCCCTAGGTTTAAAAGGATAAAATTCTAAGCGACATACAAAAATAGTAAGGACTGCAGATGTAGGGAAGCATACAAGAGCAGATATGAGGCTCATATACCCCTCCACAAATTGTACACACAAATAGCACGACTCAAACACAAAGTGGTCTCAAACTTCAGAACCTAAAGCAGGATGTCTAGGCGTGAATACAATAGTAGGACAGTCTGATTTTTGAATTTTAGACGAAGTGTCTTACCGATTTTAGACCATTATAGTTAACAAGAAGTGTGCAAAAACGGTTTCTGGTTTTAATAAATATTGGCGCCTAAGGTTTGCCTAGGCGTCTGAAATATTCTGACTACTGTTTTTAAGAAATAGACAATATGCACCTCTTTTAGACTTAGTTCTAGTGAACAGGTGATTATGTGAATATGCATGGATGCAAGTCCTATAAGCATGATACCTAAAATGCGGGCAGGGTGTATGCAAACCTAAACAGGCTTTTCTAAATGCACAAACAATTGCAGAAAGTTATTTTAACGATATTTTGCTTATTAACAAAACATACAGAGGCGTGATTTAAGCTACTGGTCCTAGCATATGAATTTTGGATGTTCTTTAGTTGTTATACTTAATACATGATTTAGATATAGACGTGCCGAGGGTAAATTCCTAAATTAACATGATATCTAAAGCAGATATTGGTAATTGGTTGTTATTATGAACCTAAAACAGGATTTCTAGATGCAAAAATTATGCACATGCAAAGACAGTGTTATTATGACAACTATTTAGAGTTATTTAACTATGAACAGGGATTCTAAGCGGAATAACAATTATAACAGCCTTTTACTGGAATTTTAACGAGATTTTTTAAGTGGTCATGAGTGTTATGAGATGTTGAAGTAAAGAAACCTAGAACTTAATTTACTAAGGCATGGAAGATATGTCCTAAGACGGATTTCTATTGCACACATAGGTAAAGTAAATCCTAAGCATGCTCTCTACCCGGAATTATACTAAACATGCATAATCCCAACCCTTTTCACTATCCAGCCCTAGTGTTGTTTCTAAACTTAATTATTACATACCATTATTGCACAAATTACACAAATGAATAAGAAAATTAAGAAGTTATACTATAGGTAGCCTAACAGTAGGCCCAACTACCATATCCAACATGCCATATGCCAAGACCTCTTGTAACCCAGGTGTGTTAGAGTTCCTAAGGATCTCAGGGGATCCGAGGCAGTGCTCACACCCAAGTTCCCTAGCCAGGAATGAGTAAGTGTAGTGTGGAAAGCCAGCCTTGTGTGTCAGAGTTCAATGGGTACTCCGAGGTCCCCAAGGCAGTGCTCACACGAAGGGGACTGAACCTAAAGTCTAAGAGTAGTGATAGGTGCTTGTAGTTTAAAAGAGTTGAATTTTGAAAAGGTAGTTTTGAAAATAACTTCAGAGGGAAATGAAGAGCTTTATGAAAAATAGTTTGCAGATGGAGAAGCAAGGCAACCACAATTCTGCAGATATAGAGTTCAAGAAAGAACAAACACAAACAAGGATAGGGAGTTGGAGACAATTAATTCACATGTTAGCAGTAGAATAGAGTTACATGTTCTCAAATAATCATCACACAGTTGTCACAAAGCATCACATATCAAACAGAGTCACATGGAGTCAGAATCATATAGCATTTAGGTATTATGTGGAGGGGGCACAGGTCTGTAACATGATAAGCTAAGTAGAGGATGAGAACATATAAGAAGCAGTAATCATGTTGAGACAAGGAAAGGATAATCACATAGATAAAACAGGCATGATAACTCCAGAAGAGTCAAACAGGGTTATAGTAAATCATACATGGTAAAGCAGGAGACATCTTATACTGAAAGGGAAGGGGAAATCATAGAAGCATGCTAGTTACATGGTAGGCAGTAGAACCACAAAATAAAGCACAAAAAGAACAACAAGTATATTAACATGAATTGAAACATATTGTGTGGGACTCTGTAAACTTAAATTAGGAACATACCAGTCAAGGGTATAGAACAGCAAAGTGCAAAGAGATAGAGAAGCAAGCAGCAGTATGCAAAACAAGAGAGCAGCAGGATAGTAGTTTGCAAAAATAAGGGAGCAACAAGGTTACTCAGTCTTGGCTTTTAGCCGACTAAGTAGTCAATAACTTATGTGAAGAGTAAGAAAGGATGTGTACGAAAACAAAGAATACTCAGAACAATGTCAGTGTTCTGAGTTTTGAGTATGCCTTAGTGATATGCAGTGTATCAATGTGTTCATGTCTGTCATGCAAAGAGAGAGTAGAGGTACTTATAGTTTAAAACAGGAATAAGAATAAGGTAACAAAGTACTAGTTTAGCACATTTATAGAAATAATCCCAATTAGAATCAATTAATACCCGGACTCCCTTTAATTAGGGAGTCATAACTCAACGGACACAAGCCATGTTAAATAAGGAAAATGGTCAATTACAAACTGATTTTTACCAGGATAGTAAAGCATATGGCATGTAATGAAGACTAAATGCAGAATATTCCAAGTAGGGAAAGTTTATGAGGAATATTGACAACACCTAAAATAAGACAGAGTACAACTCAAGTCTGAAAATTAGTCAAGAGGATATCGAGTGAGATTCCAATCACAGGGAATCGATACCAAATCAAGGGAAAGTATTGCACAAATAAGGAAACAATTCAAAATCAGTAAAGAGTTATAAGGAAAATACACAAAATCACAGTTTTTTAAGGGAAGTATCACAGTTTTAAGGAGAATACGTAAAATCAGTATAGATTATCGTGTAACCAATAAATAGGACGAATATTCAAGCTTATTAAACGATAAATAACCCATATTGGACAACATCAGAGAAACCCTAAGCAATCATTTAGAGAACAATAGAAGATGGAAAACTCTAACAACAAGTTAAAGCGAGAATCACAAAGAGTACACGGACAGTTTCATAAGAATGAACACACATAAACATGTAATAGAAGACAACCTAGAAAATTAGGACTTTTTAGCATAATAACTCAGACAACAAGAAAAGCATAAGAGAATCGTTTAAACATAGTAGAGATTGCTAAAAATCAGGAGAAGAATCATTTTGAAACAGGGTTAAGAAACCCTAAATTTTGAAATTGTTAAAGGATGGAATTTTTCAGAGAAAAACGTAGGAAAGCTTCGTAACACTGTAGATCTAGAGTAGATCTTAAAAGAAAATTGAAATACAAAGGGCTAGGGTTTCGTGGAACCCAGAGAAGAGGAAACACCTTAGAGATGGCACCGGCTTAGGCCGGAATGGTTGTGAATCATTACTCAGACGGCCGTGGGGGCCCGGAAAAGTGGCATGGGACCTTGGCAAGGAAAGAGAACCGCTCCGAGCTCGCCTGAGGACCCCAAGGTTTCACTGGACCGATGAGAAATAAGCAGATGACCCAAATAGGGTGAAGGACCATGGCCTCCAGTGAGAAACCAGTCGGAGAAAGCAGATGAGTTCCATCGGAGAAGGAGAAGTCCAAGAGACTTCTAGAGAGAACCAGAGGATGCAGAGAGAAATAGAGAAATAGAGAGAGATATGGTCTCGAAAGAATGAGAGATGGGAGCGGGGTTTGGTTATAATTATTTTAGGAAAATTAAGTCTGGGTCGTTGATCTATCTTGATTAACAACTCAGATAACTTGAGGGGTTAGGCCGGGTCATTTTTTTGGTTTGGGTTGGATTAGAGAATATGTCTTGGGCCAGGTGTGGTGGGTTTAAAAATTGGCTAAAATTTAAATAAAATTGCCTAGATGTTAAATACCCTTAAAAATAAGATAATTAATTAATTAAAATAGCTGATAATTGTGTAAAATAAAATTAAAATCAAATAAATGAAATAAATATAATTAACTACTATAAAAATGTAAAAATGATCAGTTGTTGCTTTTTAAAAGGTATAATTGTATCAAAATGGGAAAATAAATTAATAAAAATATGAGAAATGCATGGAAAAATGCCAGTTATTATAAAAGTGATTTTGAAGGTATATATGCAAGTTTGAAAATAACTGTTTTATCTATTTTTGACAGTTGTATTTAGAAGTTATAGTAGAATTCTGTAGAGCTTATGACTTGTACTACCGGGTTTTGTAAATATTTTTAGTTTATAAAGAATTCATTTAAAAAAATATTAGATGTTATTAATATTGTTGTTATTCCGTGAATGTTAGGCTTACCTAGTCCTGAAGACTAGGTGCCAACAGGATACCCAACGAAGGGGAAAGTCGTGACAAAGTTGGTATCGGAGCTCTAGGTTCATAGGTGCTACGAGTCATAAGCGAGTTTAGTAGAGTCTTGTGTATCGGTACGGAGACATCTGTACTTATCTTCGAGAGGCTACGAAACTATTAGGATAACTTCACTTCTTTCATTCCTATCGTGCGAGTTTATTGAACCTAAAGTTTTAAAATTTATCATTCCATTGTCTCACAGATGGTGAGGGCACGAACTGCGGTTCATGATGACATTACCGCCGGATTGGTGACAGATGATGCCCAGGGTTTCCTGGAAGAGTGTCACCGCATTCTTCGTACTATGGGTATTGTGGAGACGAGAGGGGTTGCTTTTGTTACATTTCAGCTCAGGGGAGCGACTTATCAATGGTGGCGGGCATATGAGTTGGGTAGCCCGGCCAAGTCAGTTTCACTTACATAAGGTCAATTTTCAGAGATGTTCTTGAGAGAGTTTTTACCCTAGTCCCTCTAAGATACATGGCTTGCGGAGTTTGAGCAGCTGCGCCAAGGCACTATGTCTGTATTGGAGTATGCATTAGATTCACTGATTTGTCCAAACATTCACCTACTTTGGTCGCTACAGTTAGAGAGTGTTCGTAGATTCATTGAGGGGCTCAGACGTGAAATTCGGTTCAGCATGGCTCGAGAGTTAGAGTCGGATGTTTCGTTTCAGCAGGTGGTAGGGATTACTCATCGAGTTAAGGGCATGTGGGATAGTGAGAGAGATGACATGAGGGACTATGAGAGAGATGACATGTAGGGCTATGAGATGGAGGATAGATGATGTCAGGAGAGAGAGGACATAGGGGCGAGGAGGCCTCGTAGGCGAGAGAGATGTACTAGTCCTTATTTTGGAGGCAGGGTACGACATGGTAAAGGTTTGGTAGGTCATCCACTTCAGTTTGCACTTCCTCTTTGCATAGTGTTTCAGGTTCTCATGGGTCTCAAAGTACTCGTACTGCACAGTTTCCCTTGCCACGTCAGCAGAGAGGTTGCTTCGAGTGTGGAGATAACAGCCACATGGTGAGAGATTGTCCTAGACTCCGGACATGTGTGTCCTAGTGGAGTATTCAGGCGAGTACAGGGTGACCAAGAGGGGGAGTCCTGGCCCGTTAATGTGTTTCTTATAGTAAGCTGGAGGTCGTTGTGCCAGATGATGTCATACAGATATGTAGAGAGAACTATTTATAATTCGCTTGGTTATGCTTATCGGGACGAGTTCCCTTATATGTTGTTTCACTTATGGGTGAGTTTCATGATTTGTACTCTATTACGTGTTTTCCCCTATTGGGAGGTTCTATGAGTGGCAGCTGTTTCAATCATTGTTATTACCCATCATTGAGGCTGGTGCGATTAAAAGTGAGTCCCCGTTGTTCATTATGGTAGGTTTTGGTGTGATTTCTTGAATATTCTTGGTTACAATTCGTGATTTCCTACCCTACGGGGTGAGAGTTTAGTAAGTGTTATGATTTTATTGGCTGAACTGGATTAGTAGAAGATATAAATAATAATGATGTATATTTGATATGTGACTTAGAGTTGAGGGTGAGACGCTCGCGAGCTTATGTCATTTGATAAGTTTGAGTCGGGCTGCGTGTTGCGATAGATGTTATATCAGGATGGGATCCTTGTGATTTGTTCATATGCTTTAATTCTTTCCTTGTTATATTGTTTTGTAGGTTAGTATTAATAGAGAGTTGTGCCTGTCGGGCTTGTTTGATAGTTTTGTTATGTGTTTCTCTTTTCATATTCAGTCATTTTCATTCTGTGCTTCTTGAGTTTAGCTCGCGGGTGTGTGCCCGGTGGTGTTAGTTCCGGCTTGGTGATTCAGGTGTCTAATTATGAGGTTTTCGTGGTTCTTGCATCATCGTTAGTGTTGTGGAAGTTCAAAACGGGTTCCTATCGGATCTGAGGCTAATTGTCGGTGTTAGTTTTTGATTACCCGTAGCTATTGTGATCAGAAGTGTTATTAAGGCTATGTGTGGTGTGTTATGTTGTATGGTCGTACCTTGTGGGTGTAGGCATGAGTTGTTGCAGCTGGTTGAGACTGGTACCGGATATGGATTTAGAATCGGGTCTTTTGAGAATGAATAGAAGGTGAGAATTTGAGGTATGAGTCTTATTAGTGGTGGTAGAAAGGCTAAATTGCAATTGACATGGTGTCGTCGGGCTTATGTAGATTTTGGTGACGTGGGGTCACCTGTGGGTGTATGTTGGAAGTGTGCATTCAGTGATTTGAATACTTTCGAGGTTATACTTGGCACGTTCGAGGAGGAACGTTTGTTTTAAGCGGAGCAGGATGTAACGATCCGGCCAGTCATTTTGAGAATTTAAGTTTCATTATGCGACATAAGTCCTTGAGAAGCTTCATATTATGTATATCGACCTGCGTGCATGGTTGAATTCAATTACCAGATGTTTCGGAGGCAAATTGGAAGAAGGATTCAAGTTTTGGAAGATTATGCGGCAAGAGTTAACCGGAATATGACTTTTCTGTAAACGGCTCCGGAATGGGTTTTAGATGATTTCAATAGTTTCTAATGGTGATTTTGGACTTAGGTGTGCGTCTGAAATTTGATTTGGAGGTCCGTAGGGTGATTCGAAGCATTTAGGAGAAAGTTGGAAAAGTTAAAGTTTGGAAGGTGGAGAGGTTTGACCAATAGTTGACATTGGTGATACCGAGGTCGGAATGCAATTTCGAGAGTTGGAATAGCTCTGTTATATCCATTGGGACTTATCTGCAAAATTTGACGTCAGTCTGGGTTGGTTTGATAGGTTTCGGCACGCGTTTTAGAAGTTGGATGTTTGGAAGTTTAAAAGTTTGATTCATGGTGTGATTTGTAGTTTCGTCTTTGTTTGATGTGTCTTGAGGCCTCGAGCGGATCCGTGTTAGGTTATTGAACTTATTGGTATGTTCGGACGGGGTCCCGAGGGGCTCGGGTGATTTTCAGATAGGTTCGGGTTGTGTTGCGCTCGTTTTTTATGTTTCGGCGTTGTTTCTTCAAGCATAAATTGTACCAGATTAAGCGTGTAAGCTCCAATTTTTGTTACGATTGAAGCATTAGATTTGTATCTATTTATAGAGCCATAGCAAAAAGAATCGTCGAATTTGGACATCGTATGAGGAAGTTATGCTCATTTTAGTGTCAGAGAAGAGAGCTGGTGCTGGTGCTTCACAGATGCGAAGTTGGATCAGCATCCGCGGATCCGCGGGTGTGTAAAATGGTCCGAAAATGCGGAAATGACAGATCGAAATGCGCATGTGCGGATATTTTTATCGCAATTGCGAAAATCTCTGAGTATAAAAAAATCAAACCGCATCATTTTAGTATTTTAAGCATATCGTGAGTTCTAGAGCTCCGATTGAGGTGATTTTTGCGGTGTTCTTCTCGCCTTTTTATGGGGATCAGTATCTATGTATAATTTTTGTATTTTAATATGATTACAGAAGTTCGTTGTTTGAATTAGTCCATGTTTTGATTGGAGAATTGGGGGTTTTATCAAAACATTTCCTAAAGAGAATAATTGGGTTTGAATATCGATTTGATATCGGAATTTGATGAAATTAGTTTGGTTGGACTCGTAATTGAATGGTGTTCGGATTTTGTAAATTTTGTCAGGTTCTGAGGTGCCGGCCCAGGGCCAACTTTTGGGTCGATTTCTACTTTTGCGTAAAGATTGAGACTTTATGATCCAGAATAGTTCCTTATGAGTTTTATTGGTGTCTTGAAGTTATTTTGATTAGATTATATCTGTTCAGATGTCTTTTCACCCGAGGAGTTCATTTTAGAGTACCGGGTTGTCTTCTTTGAGGTAAGTATCTTGCCTAACCTTAGAATTTGAGTCTTCTATGTTGATTGTAGTCCGTGTACGTGAAGTGACAAGTGCGTGCTCAGAATTATTTGTGGAAAGTTGGCCTTTTAGGGATCTTAGTTCCTTATATTCACTGAGTATGAAGTTGTTCTTGAACTAGCATTTCCTTTCTTGTGATCGAAGGTTCTTGAGTTGATGTACTTACTGTATCTTGTATTATTGTCATTGTTGTTGTTTTACTTGTTGTGGTGATGCACGAGTTTTCTGTCGTGCGGTTGTGACTATTGTGATGCACGAGGTTTTTGTCGTGTGGTTGTTGATATGAGGATTTGCATAAGGTTTCTGTCGTGTCGTGTTTTCTATTGATATTTCACGCAGCGTGACAAGGCAGGATATGTATATGTGGGTTGCGCATGTGGCGAGACATGGTGGCAACATTGTTGTGCGCGTGTGGAAAGACAAGGCGGGTATTCACTTTACTATTGCACACGTGGCGTGACAAGATGGGATGTGTCAGGGATTGTTTGTGATACTTGTGTTGGCCTAGGGCATTCATTGTTATTGATATTGTGTAATGGTACACTTACTGTGTGAGCTTATTCTTGAGAAAAAATGTGAGAAAAACATTGTACGTGTTGTCCTTTCCTTATTCTTATTAGCCGATTGAATCATGTTAGGACATTTGCACAAGAATACACGTAGATAGGCACTCTTATTGGATTGAATGGTTTCCTAGTTATTATTGAGTATAGATACCCTTGGTGAACTTGTCTTATATATGGGAATGACTCCCATTGGCACATGAGTCGTCCGTGTAGTTATTAGCTAAAATGAGGGCACAAGATGCAAATGTTAGGGTTCAGATATTGAGACTCGTGAGTTGTGATTTGTCCGAGGATCGGTACATGGTGGAGATGACTAAGAACTTGATGTAAAAGTAGTTGTAATTGTTGGGTTATTACTTGTTCTTGTTGTATATGTGATTCTGGATTTAGTTTGTATTTCATTCACTCTTTTGTGTTATTTCATGGTCTTTTCGCTGCTACTTGTTATTCCTTTCCATACTGAATATACTGTATTGTTAGCCATATTTTGAATCCCTTATTGTAAATATTATATTTTGTTGTACTATATTTATACTTGTTCAGTTCATTAGACTAGTAGGTGTCTTGACTAGTCCTCGTCACTACTTCACCAAGGTTAGTCTTGATACTTACTTGGCACCGCTGTGGTGTGCTCATACTACACTTCTGCACATTTTGTGCAGATTCCAAGTATTGCATAGCCGGTTGATCGTTAGCTAGTAGCGTGGATTGCTGTTGTGGAGACTCAAGGCAAAACCTGCTACACCGTTCGTGGGTTTCGGAGTCACCGCCCTATTTTTGTTCATACACTATTTTATCTATTTCTGACAGTTGTATTGAGAAGTTATAGTAAAATTCTGTAGAGCTTATGACTTGTACTTCCGGGTTTTTGGAATATGTTTAAAGTATAAAGAATTCATTTCAGAAAATATTAGATGTTATTTATTAGTGTTGTTATTCCATAAATGTTAGGCTTACCTAGTCCTTAAGACTAGGTGCCATCACGATACCCAACGAAAGGGTAATTGGGTCGTGACAAAGTTGGTAAAAGAGCTCTAGGATCATAGGTTCGACAAGCCATAAGTGAGTTTAGTAGAGTCTTGCTGATCAGTACGGAGACGTCAGTATTTATCTTCGAGACGCTACGAAATTATTAGGATAACATTATTTCTTTCTTTCGTATCGTGCTAGTTTATTGAACCTGAAGTTTGAAAATTTATCATTCTATTCTCTCACAGATGGTGAGGACACAAGTTGCGGTTCCCGATGTTGTTACCCCTCGAGTAGGTGTCGGTAGTGGCATAGGCAGAGGCCGACGAGGGGAACATTTTGTAGCTAGAGAACCTACCAGAACAGTAGTTGAGGAGCCGCTAGTAGTTCTACTTGGGGGACAGGTACCAAAGGCTCCTGTGTTACCGTCAGACTTCAGGAGACTTTATCACAGTTCTTGATCATGTTTGATACATAGGCTTAGGCCGGGTTAATTCTGGTTGCACCGGCTACTTCACAAACCAGGGGAGGAGCTCTAACTCATGTCGCCCACGCTCTAGAGCAGCGAGATCAAGTTGGTCAGGTTCCAGGTGTTATGGCGACACAACATGTGGTCCCACTCCAGCCCGTGGTTAGGGCATCAACATCTTAGGAAGAACAACTTTGACTTGGGAGGTACAAGAAGTACCACCCTTCTACCTTCAGTGGATTGGAGACCGATGATGCCCAGGGTTTCCTAGAGGAGTGTCACCACATTCTTCGTACTAAGGGTATTGTGGAGACGAGCATGGTTTCTTTTGTTACATTTCAGCTCAGGGTAGCGGCTTATCATGGTTGCGGGCATATGAGTTGGGTAGCCCAGCCGAGTCATCTTCACTTACATGGGGTCAGTTTACAGAGATGTTCTTAAGAGAGTTTGTACCCCCAGTCCCTCCAAGATGCATGGCGCGCGGAGTTTGAGCAGCTACGCTAGGGCACTATGTCAGTATCGGAGTATGCCGTTAGATTCACTGATTTGACCATACATGCACCTCCTTTGGTCGCTACACTTAGAGAGCATGTTCATAGATTCATTGAGGGGCTCAGACGTGATATTCGGTTCAGCGTGGCTCAGGAATTAGAGTTGGATATTTAGTTTCAGCAGGTGGTAGGGAGTGCTCGTCTAGTTAAGGGCATGTAGGATCGTGAGAGAGATGACAGGGCGAGACTATGAGAGAGATGACATGCGAGGCTATGTGAGAGAGGAAAAACGAGGTCAAAAGAGAGAGGACAGAGGGGCGAGAAGGCCTCGTAGGCCGGAGAGATCTACATATCCTTATTTTGGAGGTAAGGTATGCCATGGAAGAGGTTTTGTGGGTCAGCCTGTTCAGTTTGCACTTTCGTCTTCGCATAGTGTTTCAGGTGCTCATGGGTCTCAGAGTACTTGTACTGCACAGTTTCCCCAGCCATGTCAGCAGAGCGGTTGCTTTGAGTGTGAAGATACCAGCTACATGGTGAGATATTGTCCTAGACTCCAGACATATGTGTCACAGCGGAGTATTCGGGCAAGTATAGGGTGCCCAAGAGGGGGAGGCCCAGCCCGTTGATGTGTTTCATAGTAGGCTGGAGGTCGTTGCACCAAATGATTCATACAAGTATGCTTTTGATTTGTTACAGAGGACACCATTCATAATTTACTCGGTTCTGCTTATCGGGACGAGTTCCCTTTTTTGTTATTTCACTTATGGGTGAGTTTCATGATTTGCACTCTGTTTACTTATTTTCCCCTGTTGAGAGGTTCTATGAGTGGTAGCCATTTCTATCGTTGTTCTTATCCATCATTGAGGGTGGTGATATTAGAAGTGACTCCCTGTTGTTCATTATGGTAGGTTTTGGTGTGATTTCCTGAGTATTCTTGGTTACAATTCGTGATTTCGTACCCTACGGGTTGAAAGTTCAGTAGTGTTGTGATTTTATTGGCATATCTGGGTTAGTGGAAGATTTCAATAAGTAGGATGTATATTTGACATGTGACTTAGAGTTGAGGGTGATACCCTCGCGAGCTCATGTGATTTGATAAGTTTGAGACGGACTGCGTGCCGCGATAGAAGTTATATCAGGATGGGATCCTTGTGATTTGTTCATATGCTTTAATTCTTTCCTTGTTATATTTTTTTGTAGGTTAGTATTAATAGAGAGTTTTTCATGTCGAGCTTGTTTGATAGTTTCCTTATGTGTTTCTCTTTTCATATTTAGACATTTTCGTTATGTGTTTCTTTAGTTTAGCTTACGGGTGTGTGCCCGGTGGTTTTAGTTGTGTCTTCTTGATTCGGGTGTCTAATTATGAGGACTTCGTGGTTCTTGCATCATCATTAATGTTATGGAGGTTCGAAACGGGTTCCTATCAGATATAAGGCTAATTGTCGTTGTTGGTTTTTGATTACGGGTAGCTATTGTGATTAGAAATATTATTAAGGTCCTATGTATGGTGTGTTATGTTGTGTGGTCGTACCTTGTAGGTGTAGGCATTAGTTGTTGCAGTTGGTAGAGACTGGTAACAGATATGGATTTAGTATCGGGTCTTATGAGAATGTGAGAATTTGAGGTATGAGGCTTATCGGTGATGGTAGAAACGCTAAATTGCCTTTGAGATGGTGTCATCAGGCTTATATTTATTGGGGTGACGTGGTGTCACCCACGGGTGTATGTTGGAAGTGTGCATTCAGTGATTTGAAGACTTCGAGGTGATCCTTGGCACGTTCGAGGATGAACGTTTTTTTAAGAGGGGGAGGATGTAACGACCTGGGCAGTCGTTTTTAGAATTTAAGCTCTGTTCGACAACATAAGGCATTAAGCAGCTTCATATTATGTATATCGATCTGCATGCGTGGTTGAATTCAATTATCGGATGATTCGGAGCCAAATCGGAAGAAGGATTCAAGTTTTGGAAGCTAATGCAGTAAGAGTTGACCAAAATTTGACTTTTGTGTAAACGGCTCTAGAATGAGTTTTAGATGATTTCAAAAGTGTATGGTGATTTTGGACTTAGGCGTGCGTCCAGAGTTGTATTTGGAGGTCCGTGGGGTGATTTGAAGCATTTCGGCAAAGTTGAAAAAGTTGAAATTTGGAAGGTGGAGAGGTTTGACCAATAGTTGACTTCGGTGATACCGGGGTTAGAATGCGATTCCGAGAGTTGGAACAGCTCCGCTATGTCAACTGGGACTTGCCTACAAAATTTAACGTCAGTCTCGGTTGGTTTGATAGGTTTCAGCACGAGTTTTAAAAGTTGGAAGTTTGGAAGTTCATAAGTTCGATTCATGGTGCAATTTATAGTTTAGTCTTTGTTTGAGGCCTCGAGCGGGTCCGTGTTAGGTTATTGAACTTATTGGTATGTTCGGACATGGTCCAGAGGGGCTCGGGTGATTTTCAGATAGGTTCGGGTTGTGTTGCGCTCGTTTTTTATGTTTCAGCGTCGTTCTTCAAGCATAAATGGTACCATATTAAGCAAATGAGCTCCAATTTCAGTTTCTATTAAAGCATTAGATCTGTATCATAATTACGGAGCCATAGCAAAATAAATCGTCGAATTTGGACATCGTATAAGGAAGTTATGCTCATTTTAGTGTCAGAGAAAAGATTTGGTGCTGGTGTTGGTGCTTCGCAGATGCAAAGTTGGGTACGCAACTGTGGAGCCGCAGGTGCGTAAAATGATCCGCAAATGCGGAAATGACAGATGGAAATGCTTAGGTGCGGATATTTGTCGCAAATGCGAAAATCCCTAAGTATAAAAAATCGGACCGCGTCATTTTAATTTTGAGCATATCTTGAGTTCTAGCTCCGGTTGAGGTGATTTTCACAGCGTTTTTCTCGTCTTTTCATGAGGGGTCGGTATTTGAGTATTTTTGTTTGTTAATATGATTGCAGAAGTTCATTTTTGAATTAATCCATGTTTGATTGGAGAATTGGGGTTTTTTATCCAAAAAATTTCTAAAGAGAATAATTGGGTTTGAACATCGATTTGGTATCGAAATTTGATGAAATTAGTATGGTTGGACTCTTAATTGAATGGGGGTTCGGATTTTTTAAACTTTGTCAGGTTTCGAGGCCCAGGCTCGGGTTGATTTCTAGATTTTTGTACAGATTGAGACTTTATGATCCGGAATAGTTCCTTATGAGTTTTATTTTGTGTCTTGAAGATTTTTAGATTAGATTATAGCTATTCGGAGGTGTTTTAACCCGAGGAGTTCATTTTATAGTATCACGTTGTCTTCTTTGAGGTAAGTATCTTGCCTAACCTTGTGTGGGGGAACTACCCCTTAGAATATGAGTCTTCTATGTTGATTGTAGTCCGTGTACGTGAGGCGACGAGTGTGTGCTCAGACCTATTTGTGGAAAGTTGGCCTTTTAGGGATCTTTGTTCCTTATATTCATTAAGTATGAAGTTGTTCTTGATATGCCTGAGTTCCTATTTACTAGTTTCATCTAAATTAGACTTACTTTCCTTTGGATTCACTCTTACTGAAGATTTTATCTCCTTTACTGTCATGCTATTCCCTCATAATTGTTTATATCTATCTGTAATTATCATCATCTCATCCTATAATTGTTCGGTCTAAATTGAGGTTAATGTTATCTTCCTGCTGCTTGTCCTTAAGTGAAATTGATGAATATCCTCTAACTACTCAACCTTAAAAGAAGTTTAGATATCCTATACCTTAGTTGAATTTCCCTTATATGGAGGTATCAGATTCGTGTTAGTGTTCTTGTTGTTGAACTGTGCATTTGGGTACAACTGTAACATGCTATTTTTTTCCTTGTTAAGTTGTTCTTATTATGCCTAGAATTCTTTATTGTGCTTATTCCTTGTGAACTAGCCTTGCCTTTCTTGTGATCGAAGGTTCTTGAGTTGATGCATTTACCGTATCTTGTATCATTTTCATTGTTGTTGTTATACTTGTTGCGGTGATGCACGAGGTTTCTGCCGTGCGGTTGTGGTTATTGTGTTGCACGAGGTTTTTGTCGTGCGGTTGTTGATATGGAGATTTGCACAAGGTTTCTGCCGTGCCGTATTTTCAATTGATATTGCACATGCGGCGTGACAAGGCGGGATATGTATATGTGGGTTGCGCATGTGACGAGACAAGGTTGGAACTTTGTTGTGCGCGTGTGGAGACACAATGCGGGAATTCACTTTACTATTGCACACGTGGAGAAACAAGGTGAGTTGTGTCAGGAATTGTTTGTGATACTTGTGTTGGCCTGGGGGCATTCCTTGTTGTTGATATTGTGTAATGGTACACTTACTGTGTGAGTTTATTCTTGTGACAAATTGTGAGAAAAACATTGTACGTGTTGTCCTTTCCTTTCCTTATGCTTATTATCCGGTTGAATTATGTTAGGACACCTACAAGAGCATATACGTAGCTAGGTACTCTTATCGGATTAAAGGGTTTCCTTGTTATTGTTGAGTATAGATACCCTTGGTGAACTTGTCTTATATATGGGAATGACTCCAATTGGCACGTGAGTCGTCCGTGCAGTCATTAACTGAAATGAGGGCACAGGATGCAAATGTTAGGGTTAGGATATATATAGACCCGTGAGTTGTGATTTGTTCGAGTTTCGGTACCTCGCGGAGATGAATAAGAACTTGATGTAAATGTAGTTGTAATTTCTGAGTTATTACTTGTCCTTCTTGTGTATGTGATTCCGTGTTTAGTTTGTATTCCATTCACTCTTTAGTGTTATTCCATGGTCATTCCGCTGATACTTGTTATTCCTTTCCTTATTGAATATACTGCATTGTTAGCCATATTTTGAAGCCCTTATTGTAAATATCATATTCTGTTGTCCTATATTTATACTTGTTCAGTTCATTAGACCGGTGGGTGTCTTGACTAGTCCTCGTCACTACTTTACCGAGGTTAGTCTTGATACTCACTGGGCACCGCTGTGGTGTGCTCATACTACACTTCTGCACATTTTGTGCAGATTCCAGGTATTGCGTAGCCGGTTGATCGTTAGCTAGCAGCGTGGATTGCTGTTGTGGAGACTCAAGGTAAAACCTGCTACAGCGTTCGTGGGTTTCGGAGCCACCGCCCTATTTTTGTTCGTACACTGTTTTATCTATTTCTGATAGTTGTATTTAGAAGTTATAGTAAAATTCTGTAGAACTAATAACTTGTGCAACCGGATTTTTGTAATATGTTTATTGTATAAAGAATTCATTTCAGAAAATATTAGATGTTATTTATTATTGTTGTTATTCCGTAAATGTTAGGCTTACCTAGTACTTAATACTAGGTGCTATCACGATACCTAACAGAGGAGAAATTAGGTCGTGACACCCTCCGGAGTCTATACACACCCCTAGTGAGCGCAGGTACCTACTGAGTGCGAGTGCGATTGCCGAGCGACGAGTGACTGGGAGGCATGAGAGATGGTGACTTATTCCCGAGGGGTTGTTCATGAGTGACTGTGAGGCTTGCCCGAAAGGCTGTTTATGAGTGATATTTTTCCCGAGGGGCTTGTCTATGACTTCATTATTTAAATCAAATTTTGTATTTAGCCTCCGTTGAAACTGTTGAAAATATTTTTACATGTTTTCTATCGAAACCGAAATTTTATAAGATGTGTGTGCTTGAACACTAATTGGACATTGTGATGTTTCACTGAGACTTTATATTATGAACTTTATGTGATTTTTTTTTCTCGTTGCTGCCACTCAGTCTTTATTAATGGTTGTTACTTACTGAGTTGTCATACTCACGTTACTCCCTGTGTTACAACTCGCGTTTTCGTACGTTAAAGTTTCGTCTTTAGTTAATCATGTAGACTCGGGGATGAGATTATCTTGAGGTTAACATATTTATGCTATTTATAACAAAAGATAAGTAAGTGTCATGAAGGATAAAGGGTACACGAATTAAATAAAACGAGTTTCGTTGAAGGTTGCCGATTTGGGTTAAAATACGGGTCGAGCAATAATACCCGATATTTATGGACTAGTACCATACAAGGTGCCATATGACTGTGATAGTATAATGTATTAAGTATATTAAAAATGAGTAGTATTTTTATATAGTTTGAGATAATTCTTAATTATGCGGGTAATTGGTTAATTATCGGGTAACGAGACGTTACCTAATAAGTAGATAAAGATTAATAATTCTCACCTCATCCCTCCGAAAACGTGGCAGCTGGCCACAATCTAAAGGAAATGACTCCTTAGTTATTTTAATAGGTAGCAAGAAAGTTAGCAAAGTAAGGGACACTTCATTCTTATATTTGGTATACCATTAATCAGAATCGAAGTCATTTACTACAATTAGAACTTAGGAAATGAATTGATAGTTAAAGGAACAGAACGTTGCATTTCTCATGAAATTTTCAAACAAAGTTCTGATTCTAAAAACTTCATTAAACAACGAGAACTCTTGCAATAAAATTCTCCTACAAGGTTGCAACGAGAATTTTTATGAATCGTACCAACGTAAAATATTTCGGATCTAAAAGAGTACTGTAATGCCCGGTCGGTCGTTATGCAGAATCTGCATTATAATTACTATTATTGCCCTATCATAGGTTTATTATACTGTTCTTGAGGTGTTAGAGTTGGTAGGCTCGGAATCGTAATGGGTATAATGAGCATTTAATCACTTAGCCTTTAAAGATAGCCTTAAAATGGGGAAAAAGTCAACTGAGAGTTGACTTATTAGACGACCTCGGAATGCGGATTTTATGGCTCCGACAGCTTTGTTAGGTGATTTAGGACTTAGGAGTGTGTCCGGAATATTTTTGTGATGCCCGGTGTAGAATTAGGCTTGAATTGGCAAAAGTTAGTTTTTGGCGATTTCCGGTCGGAAGTGGAAAATAGGCTATCGGGGTCGGAATGGAATTACGAGAGTTGGAACAGGTAATGTCATTTTGGATATGTCTGCAAAATTCCAGATCAATCGGAGTTGTTTTGGATAGTTTCGGCATCGTTGGTGGATTTTAGAAATTTCAAAGTTCTTAGGCTAGAATCCGACGTGATTTTGGTGTTTAGATGTTATTTTTGGTGTTCCGAGAATGCAACTAAGTTTGAATGATCACTTATGATGTGTTGGTATATTTGGTTGAGGTCCCGAGGGGCTCGGGATTGATTTCGGGTAGTTAACGGACTCATTTGGACTTAGAGAAAGAGTTGTCTTGCTGGTGTTTTCTGCAGAGGAATATACCCTATGCGTTCGCGGAGGGGGTGTCGTGTTCGCATAGGGGAAATTGGATCCTGAGGGAATTTGGTATCTGCGTTCGCAGTTAGGGAGGTGAGAACGCAGAGAGTTAGAGGGTCTGACAGTGCGAACACGGGTGCGTAGATGCGTTCGCATAGAGTAAGGTTTATCTGAGGGACCTCAGGCCTTTTGTTATGTGCGTTCGCGGGCCTTGAGTGCTATCGCGATGGGTTTTCTGGGGAAGCTATGCGTTCGCGGGATTTTGACCGCGTTCGCAGAGCTCAAATTTGTGGCCTGGGTAAATAATGCTCCGCGAACGCAGAAAGTGGGCCGCGTTTGCACTGAAGAATAACTGGGCGGTATTAAATTAAACCCTTTCGTGACCAATACCTATTTTTACACCAGCGTTGAACGAGAAAAGAGCTTTGAGGCAATTTTGAAGAGGAAAAATCATTGTTCTTCGTTGAGGTAAGTATTTTGGACCCTAAAACTCGATTATAGGTGATTAAGAAACAAAATATCAGTTTTTAATCCATGAAAATCAGTAAAAAAAAATGGAGTTAGGGCTTGAGATTATGAGACCTTCTAGGGATGATTTGAGGGGTCAAACGAACTCCGATTTTAGCGTTCTTTATATGTACGGACTTATGGGATGATGAAGAACATTTTGGTATAAAAGTTTTCGAGTTCCGAGACACGGGCCTGGGGTTCAGGTTTTAGCAAATTTCGGAATTTGTGCAAAAATTAGTATTTTTCAATTGGAATTCATTCCCTTAGCATAATTTGATGATAAAAATCTGATCTTGGAAGATTTGGAGCGCTCGGAAGTTGATACGAGAGGCAAGCGGGTCGCAAAGTAGCTTTTCGGGCTAGTTTGAGATAAGTAATGTCTTTAAATCCTGTCTTGAGAGTATGAAACCTCAGACCTTGCATCCTTTCACGGATTTTGGAATGCAAAGATTGGAAATTGGAAATTTGAAATATATTCCTTTTTAGGAAACTATTGATTTGTGAAACCGATTTTTAAGCCTATGCTTAATATTATTGATATTTTTTGATATGTTTTGGGCTGTAAGCCATGTTTGGGGCCTAGTGCCGATCTGTTTACCCCTTGTGGGCTGTTTTTACTATTTTTCTCACTTGATATGTTATGATTTTCACTCAGTATTTTCTTGATAATTGTTTTGACACTCAGAGTATTTTGATTTTATTTCTTGAAAATGGAACACAGTTTTGGGTCGAGAACCCGGTATATTTATGGCCCGAGTGGCATGTTGAGAGTGTCTGATTGAGTGAAGCCACGGGCCAATATTGTGAGGATGTTATGATATGAGAGAGGTCGAGTGCCTGAGAGTGATTTATGCCATGATGTGGCTTGTTTATAGCGCTTGGGCTGAAGGAGCCCCTCCGGAGTCTGTACACACCCCCAGTGAGCACAGGTACCTACTGAGTGCGAGTGATGAGTTACGTGAGGTTTCCTGCGGGGTTGATACTGAGTGACTGTGAGGTTGCCCGTTGGGCTGATACTGAGTGATGGTGAGGTGCTGAGGGAAATGTTATGAGACATGACTATGGCCCGAGGGGCAGATTTATGATGACATTTCACTGTGTTTTTTACTATGATTTACTTCATTTTTCAAACTGATATTTCTGAGAGTTTTACTGGAAAAAAAAAACTGGAAAACATATACTTGTTTCAAAGGATTTTGAAGGAAAATGGTTTTCCAAATTTTGTATAATGTATTGAGACTTGATGTTTTACTGTTTTTGTGGATTGGTGTATTTGCGTTGTTTGTTTCATATACTTCAGACTGTGATTTATTTTCATTACTACTGAATTGACGTACTCATCATTACTCCCTGTACTGGTTCGGAGCAATAGCTGTCTTCGTTCGTATTCAGCAACTTACGGGATTTCGAGGTAGCTGTTCAGTGTCTGCAGCTTCTCCATTTCCCTTCTCTTATTAGTATTAGCATTTATTTCATAGACATTGCTTAAGACATTAGTAGAGTTAGTTTTATTTCTTAGATGCTCGTGACCATATTGACTCCAGTCTTGGGAGGTTTGTTTAGACTGTTAGATTATTATTGGGGCGTAAAGACTTAAAAAAATTATTTTATATTTTGTTTGCTGTTATTATTGATATTTGAACTATTATAATAAAAACAAGTGAGTAGTTATGTGATGGTTGGCTAGCCTAGTTCCACGATAGGCTCCATCACGGCCTGTTAGGATTTGGGGTCGTGACAAGTTGGTATCAGAGCTCTACGTTACATAGGACTCAACGGTCATGAGCAGGTTCAGTAGTGTCTTCCGGATCGGTACGGAGACATTTGTACTTATCTTCGAGAGGATGCAGAACTCTTAGGAAAAATCTCATTTTCTTGAACTCTTTCATGCCAATCTACTGATTATTGAAATCAAAACTCATGTTGTTTCATTCTCTCACGGATGGTGAGGGCACGCAATACAGAACAGGGTAACCAGACACCAGCTGGACCCATGAGAGGTCGAGGCCGCGCTCGAGGTCGTGGTAGAGGTAGGTCATGCAGCAGCAGGGGTAGTACCAGAGGATCCCCTTGTTATTCAGGATCAGGTTCCCGCCGATGGCGCTCCAGCGGGATAGGCTCAGGCACCGGCAGTGCCTATCGTTATTCCGGGTCTTCAAGAGACCCTGACTCAGATATTGATGGTGTGTACCAGTTGTTGATACCCAATTTTTCCTCAAATTGTTTTCAAACTCGCATATAAGCTTTCAAAATTACTCTTTGTAATAATGAGTATTTTTTTCCCTATTTTTCCATATTTTTATTTAAATTATTTCCTTGTTTATTTAATATTCATATCTTAAATAACTCATAAATTATGCTATAAATAATTTCAAAGTATTTCCTAGCTCAGTGTGTTATTCATAATCATTTCTTATCCATTAAAATCCAATTATTTTACAAATTAGCCAATTGGGTCTTATTTAATTTCAATTACAACAATTTTGCAATTGTAACCCAATTGGACATTTTGTATTATTTTAATTTGAAATTTATGTATTTTTTACACTCAAAATTAGTTAATTACTGTGACTTTACCTATTTAAACTTAATTTCATTTTTACGTAATTATTAGATATTTTAATTAATCAATTATCTATATTTATTGGGCGTTTAACACTTAGCCACAGTTATTTAGATTTTAGCCACATTTTTACCCAACCCATCAGACCACTAAACTACCCAGCCCAAATCATTTCTTTACCAGGCCCAACCTCCACTCGATCTGAGCCGTTGATCAATAGAGATCAACGGCCCAGATATTTTCTTACCATAATTAATCTCTCAACTAACCCCCCCCCCCAACCCTTCACTCTTCGAGCCCCCTCTCTCTCTCTTTCTCCTCTCGTCTCTTTCCCTCTCCGTTCTCTCTAGAACCTTCTGGTTCACCTCCCTTCTCCGATGGCACTCAGCCTGTCTCCGGCCACCTCCAGCCGCTCTCCTTTCGACCACCAGCCGCCTTGACATCTCCTTGCTCCGGCTTACTTTGTCTCTGAGACCTCCGTTGGTCTCTACCAGGCCCAGACAACTACTGGGGCTCCTGCTTTGGTGATTTTCTGGCCTTCTCCGGTGGGATTTTGACACAACTATGCCACAACCACCACCACCTTCGAGTTTCACGACAGGTTCTTTAATATCTTTGTTTTCTTAAAAACCCTAACTTCTAAAAAAAGCTTCTGATCTTCATAGATCCGTAACAGATCTATACACGTTGTCAGTATTTTCATGTTTTCCTTAAGTATTTTTCGTTTTCCCTAAACGGTTCTTCATTTTCAAACTAGGGTTCTTAAACCCCTTTGCAAAACAGTTTTCCTTTCTAATTTTTTAGCATTATCATATCTTTTTCATTGTGTTTAAACATTATTTAAGCTTCTCCCTTTTGTCTGATTCATTCTTGATTAAAACCCAAACTTCTTGGTTTCAATCTGTGGATTTGAGTTATTTGTGATAATATGTTTACCTGTTCTATTATGATTGTTGTGCTTTCATGAGTATTTCGTGATTTTGTGATTTTGCTCCATGTTTTCCATTAGGGTTTCTGACTTTTCGTTCCTACTGCCTAAATCATGTTCACCCTGTTGATTCATATTATGTTCTATGTGAAACCCCTGATTTATGTGACTTTACCCTATGTTTGCTTGTTAGGGTTTCTGATTCTCTCCTATTATGTGTTTACTCTATATAACCTATGTTGATTCTTAAATCAGTATTACTAATATTTTGAATCCCTGATTTCCTGTGATTGATTGCCTTCAATTGATTTCCTGTGATAATCTTTACAACTATCAGTTATTTTCTTGCCTTATTACATGACTGATTTTACTATTTGATTATTACAGTAGTACTTCAATTTAACCTCATGAACCTGCTCCCAATTCCCTACTAAGTGCTTACTATGTTCGAAATCTTTCCTTATTTGCTATACACTACTTCTTTTCTTATTTACCGGCTCTCTACCGTGTGAAGTGACTCCCTCAATTAAGGGAGACTTCTGATACTTACTCTTAACTGATTTTGAGTTTGTTATAATTACTGAACTAGATTGATCATTTCCTT
Organism: Nicotiana undulata; assembly: GCA_005239495.1. Lineage (NCBI taxonomy): Eukaryota > Viridiplantae > Streptophyta > Magnoliopsida > Solanales > Solanaceae > Nicotiana > Nicotiana undulata. The sequence continues at coordinate 114,189 of ML244304.1, forward strand.
ATTAATCATGTACTGATTCTTCTTTCCTTATATGTTACTGATTCTTACTGTTTAAATTAAACCCCCTGACTTAAGGGAGTACTTGCCTTGATTTCTTAACTAATTGATTTCGAGTTCCTTAATTACTGCTTGACTTGATTTTTACCTTATTTTACTACTTGCTTTGCAACTATATATACTTCTACTCTTTCATTAGCAAAGACAGGAATACTATTCTAAGTTCTCTCTTGTACTAGAATTCTTTCACTCTTTCTTTCTTTGTTACACTACTGTTCTCTCTGCTCTTGTCTCTTGTTAGACGGCTGTAAGCCAAGGCTAACATTGTGCTTTCACTTTGTTTTGCATTCTGATTTGGTCTCTTATCACTGGTATGTCCTAATTAATTTCTAAGTCTCAGACCAATGTGTTTATTACTGTTTCAGTTTGTTATCTTCCTGATTTCTTCTACTTATGCCTCTACTGCTCAACATGAAACTGAACCTTTTGTTTATCTGTTAGTACCTATCATGCTTTATCTCTTTATGACTTACATGTTGATTCAATAATGCTCATATGACTACTGTTCCTAATCTTACATGTTATGCCTATATGCTATCACTGTCTATTGTCATGCTTAAACTTTTGCCATTTCTTGATTTCCTGAACTTCTCTGATTTGTGCAAATATGTTAAACAAGTCTATTAAATCTATGTATCTCCTTTTGTTATTACATGACTTATTTGTTCCCTACCACATTGCCCTTGTGTGAAGTTATGTATTGTTGAACTTGTGATTGGTACTTCTGTTTATTTTCAAAAGCTAATCTTTCAAAACAACTCTCCAGTTTTATAAACTCTTTTCAACTACAAACTTTTCTCTCCTTCTAGCACTTCACGCTACTCTTAGAAATTTAGGTTCTACCCCCTTCGTGTGAGCACTTCCTTGGGTACCTCTGAGTACCCATTGAACTCTGACACACAAGGCTGGTAATTCCACATTGCACTTGTTTAACTTTGGCAATTTGTTTGGGTGTTGGTACTGGCCAGGGACCCATGAGGGCCCTACGGAGCTTTGCCGCACCCAGACCATGTTGGGGCTGTGAAACTCGAAAGGAGTGAGGTTGGAAGATTTGGCCTGATTGAAGGATCCCTATAGAAGTAGCTTCTTATTTTCCTTTTCATTACTGTAATTCATTTATTTGGCATGTAATAACTTGTAAACAGATACTGGGTTTGGATAGTGGATATGGGGGAACTGTGCATGTTTAGTATAGCAATGGGTAGAAAACATGACTAGGAATTTATTTCCCTATGTATGCAATAGACATCCTGTTTAGGACATGCATCTCATGCATTAGAAATCCTGTTTAGGTTCTTCATTCCAGCATGCCTATTATAGTCATATCGTTTATAAGCATCACTCACAGATAATAATTACAACCAGTAATGAAATTGCCATAATATTGCTATTGTTGCATTTTCATAAGCATTACATTTAGAAACCATATCTTTTAGGTATTCCTATGTGCATTAGATATCCTGTTATTTAGGATTTCATATATGTTCGAGTTATAGTTGTTGAACACCTAATCAGCATGTTAATCTAATAATCTCGTTAAAATGTGGTTAATTGGTTCAAACGTTTTCTGGAAATGTATCCTTCTAAAAATCAGAATTAAATATGCATGTTCTCCCTTTAAAATAAGTAGGCAATGTATACGATGCCTAGGCAAACTTTAGGCCCACTACGTATTAAAACCAAAACCAATTTTGTTTCACTTGGCTGGTATTAATTGGTCTTCTTTTGAAATCTTTAAAACTTAGCTGCTTCACTCTTATTTTTTCCTGAAAGTTCATTTTGTTTCTCCCTAAGACTCCTACCCTGTTTTAATCACTGATCCCTGAAATCGTGCATTCACTTACTCCTTAATGAATTTTATTAAACTCCCGCTCTGTGTGTTTTCAAAATCACTGGATTTTAGAGGAGGTTTCACTCTTTGAAAAATCACTCTGTTTAATTGAATACTTGCTCTATATTTTTAAAGCTACTGTTTCCTGAAAACATTTACCTACTCTCCTTTTACTAAAGTTTTCCTTAAAACTACTGACCCCTCCCTTGCTTTAAATCGCTGAATCTTTTTAAGTCACTCGCCCCTCTTGAATCGCTTCGTTACTTCAAAATCATGCTTTAGTTATTTTCATATGTGTTTTACTGAGAACTTCTTTAAGCTGCTGTGCGTTTTAATGTACTGCTTCTGCCATTAAGTTACTGGAATTTTAAAATCAAAGCATTCTTTTCTCGAAACTACTCTGTTTAATTGAACTCCCTGTTCTATTACTGATTTTCTCAAAAATATCAGTCGCTTGCTAAACTACTGGAACTTACTGTTTTGACCCTTAAAAGTTCATGTTTTAACCCCTATCTTTGAGACTTTAATTATGTTTGAGGCGTGCTATTTATGTGGTTATCTGTGGAGGGGCCTGTGAGCCTATTGTTTGTCTGTATGTGTTCCCTTATATGTAGTCCTATTTGTTATGAATGTCTCTTAGCCTTTTGTCTTTTAAACCTAGGGGTTCAGCCTAGTACTCACCTTGTAGGAATAGTAGTCCTAAATACCCTCCACGATTTATAGGATGGGACGGGTAATAGCACGCAATAAGTTTTTGTGACCAACACACGTGTTTTAAATAACCTTTACGGGGTGGGAAAGGTAGAATATGGATATGATGACCGGTGCGCTAATACCACGTGTAGCTGCCTCTTTGAGGAAGTGACATACCGGGTATTGCATTGATGTGATCCGTATTACTTTAAACCTAGGACAGTTTCTTTGAATATTTGTGTAATGTTTTCAAAACCTTCAGTAGAAATTTGTGCTTGTGTAAAATCCCCTCTTATCTGAGCTTTACTTGTTATTTGCTTACTGCCCAAATTCACAAAACTTCTTGGCAGAGACCCACAGTTGTGGATAGTGAGGGGTGCCTAACACCTTCCCCTTAGGATAATTTCGAGCCCTTACCCGTTCTCTGGTAATGCAAACTAGTTCGATGAGTTATCTACTCTAGGTGCCCTAACGCACCATAAAAATTGTTAGGTGGCGACTCCTCCTTTTCCTTTAAGGAGTTGTCCAGAATGTCATAAACCCGATCTCTCCGTACCTCACCCGTGCGATAGAAAAAGGGGGCGTGACAGCATGGCGACTCTGCTGGGGATACCTCCCTAGGCTTATACCGCTACAAGTTGTCTTGTGATTTTGGACCTTTTATTCTGTTTAAATGCTTACGCCCTTCCCTATTCCCCATCACATGTTATTAACTGTTTAATTCCGCAAGTACTTATTTATATGAACAAAACTGACGCATCTTCGTGTTTTCTTTGTAACTGCTTTCCGTTATAACTGTCGTATTTAGTTTCTTTACTTCTTTCCTCAACGTGAAAATACATGCCTACTTGTTTTAATAATCATGCTCCGTAATAATCATATTCCCACTCGTGCCAAACTGAATCCTATAGCAACGTTTACAATGAGTGGTTGCGCTATTCCAATACTACTATCCCTAAATTCGGAAAGGCATATTTGCGGTTAAACCCATCGATCAGCGGTGCAGTAGATGGTTATGTGCCTTCCCCCTTGAGTTTTCCGCTCAAGGGTACCAGTCTAAAACCCCAATAGAAACCTTACTCTATTGTATGTTGCATGCATCACGGTCAAACCTAGCCAGGCTAACGTGTTGTCCGCACAATAGCCTTTAAGATAGCCTTGTTCGAAGTTCATTGGGTTTCCCTGGAACCCAAACGGACGCCTTAACGTTCTGTGCATTTACTTGGAGAACTTAAATCTTCATGCTAATTATTGATGTTAAATAGTCGAGTCTGGTAGGGGTAAAGGCCTAACCTGTTTACTTTGCAGACATGAGGCACGAGGTCCCCAGATTCGGCATGGTCACCAACATCCACCCAAAACTTCTAAACTGGTGGGAAGACTTGCACTCAAGTGACAAAATTGTCGTCAGAAAACACCTGGGAAACTTGCCCTCTCTCTTGGACATTCAGCCCAACAATATGATGATAGAGGCTACTACCTTATTCTGGGATTGTGATCGGTCGGTCTTTCGTTTAGGGAACAATGATATGGCACCACTGCTAGAGGAGATAGGGGGTTTAGCCGGCTTGCCTTGGGAGTCTCCGGGGTTATTGATGCCTGAAAACCGCACAAGCCGAGGTTTTCTCAAGATGACGGGACTAAAGAAGAATCCCGACTTAGTATGCCTAAAGGACTCGTACATCCCCTTTGACTATTTGTACGAGAGGTATGGCCGTAGCAAGTCCTATCGCACTTACCAGGAAGAGTTTGCCCTGACTTCTTTGGGGCACATTCACCTCCGTGTATTCATCTTCATATTATGCTTTCTGGGTTTGATAGTGTTCCCAACAAAGAAAGAGAGAATCCACACCAGACTGGCTATGGTCACTAAGACTCTAATGGAAGGGATTGATGGACAAGACTTCAGCATCGTCCCTATGATCATTGCCGACATGTACCGAGCCTTGGATAAATGTCAACGGGGAGCAAAACATTTTGAGGGTTCCAATCTGTTACTCCAGCTCTGGCTCACCGAGCATCGGCAAAGGTGTGACTACCGTCAAGATATCCGTAGGAGAATTTGGGATGATCATATCGCTTTCTATCATAAAAAAGCGTATGAACTACATCCCTGACATGTTTGCACAGCCGGAAAATGCCAATGGATGGGCCGAGTTATTGGGAAACTTGACCGAGGACCAAATTCAGTGGATGTTTGAATGGTTCCCAACCGACGAGTTCATCATCTGGACTCGAGACACCCTGTTCCTGATATTGATTGGTCTGAGAGGGACATACCCTTACGTCCTGATCCGAGTCATGAGGCAGGCAGGAAGAAAGCAAGTTATACCAAGGGTCGAGAAGATGGGTCACCTCAGGGCAGACTTCCAAAATGATGACAGCCCTCATACGTGTTAAGCTCAGCAATTGTGGCACTACAAGATCCTGTTGGATAAGGACACTATCGAGCCCGACAGGTATCACGCCGGTTGCTCTCCTTATTATCTGGGATGGTTGGAAGATAACTGGGGAGGAAGTATTGAGCCGGGGTTTGCTCGAGGACACAGGGTCATAGATGAGAAGGCCGAGGCAACAACTAAACTCAACCAACTGCGCAAGAGGCTCCGTGACTGTGAGGAGGATCATCACAAAATACACGAGGCCAACGAGAAGCTGATAGAGGAATGGAAGGACATGGCCATCACTTCCACCCAGAGGCTAGCACATTTGGAGCGAGGCATAGTTGACTTGGAGGAGAAATTCATTTGGAGGATCGAGACCTGTCAGAAGGACGAGGGAGCCGAAGCGGGAATTCTAGCCAGGACCTACTTGCTGCTGGGACTTCGCGAGATGGGGATGTTGATCAAAGAAATCAGAGATGCCGAGTCTGGGGAAGGTCCTTCTGGGACCAAGTAGATAGGATTGTCTTTACTTTGCCTTTCGATGTAATAAGGCCACTAGCCATTAGTGACATTTTTATATTTTTGCATTCTTAGAGTCGAGTTGGATTTGTCTGTTATTATCAATAAAATGAGGCATTTAGCATCTTAAGTTCTCCAAGTTAATTGGTCGCTAGGCCTACCTCAGGCTCAAGAGGTTCCCAACTTAGGATACGCTTTACATTTCCGCACTATGTGTTTAAATATCGCAATGCTTTATGATTCCTCACTAACTTCACTACCTTTTGTTGTGTATTTATTTAGTTATTCCCCTTCCCCAAAGGTTAGTTCGTGCATTCTGGCATCAACAGCTTACCGCACAAGATCAAAGGTCCCTCCTCCTACTCCTACTCCTAGTCCTCCTAAAGGGAAAAACAAGGGTAAAACTAAGATGGTAGATACAAGAGGCACCAAGAAAGACAACAGGGACGAACAGGTTAAGACCAATGATGGTCATGGTATTCAGGTTCTACATGAGGGTATGTCTCCACTAGAAAAGAAGTTGTTGAAGTTCCAAGAGGAACTTGACCAAGTCAAGAATTTGGCTCACTTATCATTTTCCCTCAATGTTCCGGATGTTCACTTCCCAAATGCTCCAAACCCCACTTTACCACAAAACATCCCTAAGCAACCAAATCACCCCAAAGATCCAGTTCCGCCAGCACAATGCAATACTTGTCACCATAACACTCCACCTCTCCAGGATCAGACAAGAGACCACTTCCAGGCTTACCATAATCCCATTTATGTGGAAACCATGGATCATTCCACACTTCATACCAACAAGTTCGACGAAAAGGATAGGCTCATCAGGAATCTGGCCGAGTAACTCAAGAAATTGACCAACCGAGTTCAGGGCGTCAAAGGAGTCAAAGGGATTGAGGGGCTGAAATATGAGGATCTTTGCATACAGCCCGATGTCAAACTGCCTGAGGCGTACAAACCTCCTAAGTTCGAGATGTTCGATGGCACCGGTGATCCAAGAGTCCACCTAAGAACTTACTGTGACAAGCTGGTCGGCATGGGAAAAGATGAAAGAATCCGCATGAAACTCTTCATGAGGAGTTTAAAAGGAGATGCACTATCCCGGTACATCAGACAGGATCCAAAGAAATGGACTAATTGGGTAAGCATGGCAATGGACTTCATGGATAGATTCAGGTTCAACACGGAGAATGCACCGGATGTATTCTACATCCAGAACTTAAAGAAGAAACCAATAGAGACCTTTCGCGAGTATGCTACTCGTTGGAGGTCAGACTGGCCTTGGAAGAGGAACAAATGAAGAAGTTCTTTGTACGAGCTCGGGATCCTCAATATTATGAGCGGCTGATGATGGTCGAGGGGCACAAGTTTTCTGATATCATCAAACTAGGAGAGCGAATCAAAGAGGGTATCAAGAACGGTATGGTCACTAACTTTGAAGCTTTACATGTTGTTGATACCCAAATTTTTTTCTCAAAGTTATTTTCAAACTTGTATATAGATTTCAAAATTACTCTTTGCAATAATGGGTATTTTTCCCTATTTTTTATTTAAATTATTTCCCTATTTATTTAATATTTCATATTTTAAAATAATTCATAAATTGTGCTCTAAATAATTTCAAATATATTTTCTAGTTCAATATGTCATTTATAATTATTTTTTTATTAAAATCCAATTATTTCATAAATTGGCCAATTGGGTCTTATTTAATTGCAATTACAATCATTTTGCGATTATGGCCTAATTAGACATTTTATACTTTTTAAAATTCGAATTTATATTTCTTACATTTTTAATCATTGTAATTTTACCTATTTAAACTTAATTTCATTTTTTATACAATTATTAGATATTTTAATTAATTAATTACCTATTTCTATTGGGTATTTAACATCTAGCCTATTTCTTTTAAAATCTAGCCACATTTAAACCCAATTTAACCCAACCCATCTGACCCTTTTCAACCTAATACCCAACCCAAATATCAGGCCCAATCCCTAAAATCTACCCGACCAAAATTCCCTTTTAATCTGAGCCGTTGATCAAATGAGATCAACGGCCCAGATATTTCCTTACCTTAATTAACTCTAACCTAACCCCCTCCTCCGTCTCTTATTTCCAAAGACATCTCTCTCTCTCTCTATTCTGGTCTCTTCCTCTCCCTCCTCTCTCTAGAACCTTCTGGTTCTTCGTCTTCTCTGATGGCCTTCATCTCCGGCCACTTCCGACCTCTCCCTTTCGACCACCAGCCACCATGACGCCTCATCTCTCCGGTTACTTCGTCTCTGAGACCTCCATGGGTCTTCACCATGCTAGACGGCCACTGAAGCTCCTTCCTAGTTTGTTTTCGTCCTATCTCCGGCGGGGTTTGACTCGATGGTGCTATAACCACCACCATCCCTAAGTTTCACAGCAGGTTTTTATCATTTTCCCCGATATCTCTGAAACCCTAGCTTTTCGAACTTTGTGATTTTGTTAGATCTATACTAGATCTAGTTTTATTACAAGTATTACTACACTCTTTCTCAAAAGTTTCCGTTTTAAACGAGTTTTATTTAGGGTTTCTGAAACCTCTCTTTAGAAACGATTTCCCCTAAGAGTTTAAGTATTATTTCATGAATTTCATTATGTTTGAGCCTTCCTCTTCGTTTCTGAGTTATTTCATTAAAAACCCTAAAGTTTTAACCTTAATCTTGGATCTGAGTTTATTTCCAGTGATATGTTCATCTGCTCTATTATGTACACTATGTTCTCTTGATTCTTCTGTGATTTCATGATGTTTTACCTTTCCTGCTGGTATTATGTTTATCCAGTGATTATTTTGTGTAAACCATAATTCCGTGTGATTTTACCCTGTTTCAATCACTAGGGTTCTGGTTATCTCCTATTGTGTGTTTACTCTGTATAACCTATGTTGATTCTTAAATCAGTGTTATTAACGTTTTGAATCCCTAATTTCCTGTGACTGATTCCCTTTAATTGATTTTCTGTGATAATCTTCATACTATCAGTTATTTCTTTACCTTATTACATAACTGATTTTTCGCTATTTAATTATTACAATAGTACTTTAATTTAACCTCATGAACCTGCCCCAATTTTCTACTATGTGCTTACTATGTTCAAAATCTTTCATTATTTGCTATACACTATTTCTTTCCTTATTTACTTGTTCTCTACCGTGTGAAGTGACTCCCTTAATTAAGGAAGAATTCTGATTTTCACTCTTTACTGATTCTAAGTTGTTATAATTACTAAACTATATGGATCCTTCCCTTATTTATCATGTATTGATTCCCCCTTTGCCTTATATGTTACTGATTCTTACCGTTTGAATTAAATCCCCAATTAAAGGGGAGTACTTACATTGATTGGGATTCTAATTGTATTTACTTCTATAATTACACTACACTTTACTTCTTACTTTATTTTCTACTCGTTTTCAAAAATTATAAATACTCTACTCTTCCATTAGCAAAGACACTAAGAATTCACTCGAACACACATTAGTGAATACTCTCTATGCTACTCTCTCTTGTGCTCTCTCTCTCTCTCTCTCTTTCTCTTTTTGCTCTATTGTTGTTCTCTGCTTTTGCCTATTATTAGCCGGCTGTTAAGCCAAGGCTAGTATTGTGTTATCACTTTGCTCTTTTCTGCTTTGCTCTCTCTTATCACTGGGTTTAATTTTATAGCATCCCAAAACAATATGTTTCAATTCTGGTTAAGATTCTTGTTGTTTCTTTTGTGCTTTTACTTATGGTTCTATTGTCTACCATGTAACTAGCATGTCCTTATTATCCCATTTTCCATTTTAGGCCAGTATGTCTCCTGCTCTCCCCTTTATGTGATTCACTATGGCTCTGTCTGAATTTCATGTAACTAGCATGCTTGTTTTACCTATGTGATTATGTTTCTCTTATCTCAGCATGACCACTGTTTCTCATGTGTTTTCATCCTCTACTTAGATTCTAATACTAGAAACTTGTGCCCCCTCCACATGATACCTAAATGTTGTATGACTCTATACTTAATATGTGACTTTGTTTGGTATGTGATACTTTGTGACAATTGTGTGATAACTATTTGAAAAACCTGTAACTCTGTTATGTTGCTACCATGTGAACTACCTATCCCTAACCCCCTTTCTCCTGTTTTTGTTTGTTTTTCTGGAACTCTGCATATCTGCTGAGTTTTCAAACTGGTTTCTTTTCATAAAACTCATTATATTGTCCTCTGAAGTTACATTTCAAAATTGTTACTTCAAACTACTTTCAAACTCAACTCCTTTAAACCACAAGAACTTCATACTATTCTTAGACCTATAGGTCCTACCCCCTCGGTGTGAGCATCTCTTAGGGACCTTGAGTTCCCTCTGAACTTTGACACACTGAGGCAGGTAATTCTACATTGCACTTGTCTCAACTTTTGGCAATTGCTGGGTGCTGGTATTGGCCAGGGACCCCACAAGGGCCCTAGGGAGCTTTGTCGCACCCAGACCATGTAAGGTTGTGAAACTCGAAAGGGGTGAGGCTGGAAGACTGGATCTGTTTGAAGGCTCCCTATAGAATAACTTCTTGTTTTCCTTTTGTCATCACTATAATTCATTTTGATACGGTCTGTAATAAGTTGTAAACGAATGATTGGGGCTGGATAGTGAATGTGGGAGGGAACTATGCATGTTTAGTGTAGTATTGGTAGAAATCATGACTATAGGATTTATTTCCCTATGTGTGCAATAGTATCATGCTTAGGACATGCATACCATGAATTAGAAATCATGTTTAGGTTCTTTATTTCAACACAACTATTATATTCTTGTCATCTTACACCATGCTCACCGTTATAACTAAAACAGAGTAATAAAAGCTTCCATAATGTATTGCTCCGGCATTTTCATAACCATGGCATATAGGAACCATGTTTCTTGGGGTGATAATTTGTGCATTAGATATCCTGTCCATAGGACCTCTTGCTTGTCAGAATTTGAATGCCTAATTAGCATAACCCCATAAAATATGGTTAATCTACTCGAAACATTGGCTGCAAACGCGTATCCCTTAAAAATCAGAGTTAAAATATGCATGTTCATCCTTAGGCAACGTATACGACGCCTAGGTAAACTTTAGGCCTAATGCGTAACTAAAATCAAATTAACCATGTTCTACTGGGTGGGGATTGATCTGCCTCTTTAAATTTCTTAAACCTTGCTGTTTCTACTCCTGATTCTGCCTCTCTGAAACCCACTCTACTTTTCACTAAAACTCCTACGTTGTTTTGAAATAATCTTGAAGTTGTTCATTTTCTTACTTCCCATTACTGATTTCAGGATTCTGATTCCTATCCTATTTTCACACCATTAGGTTACAAAGTTACTTCATTATGTAAAGTTGTTCTATTTCTGAATACTTGTTAAACTATTTTTCTAAAATGATTTATGAAAATCTTATGAACTACTGGATTCTTACACTCATTTTTGGATCACTGAATTTCAAATAAAAGCATTCCTGTTCTGAAAACTAACTCTCCCTTTTACTAGGAATTTCCTTGATTGATGTGTACTCCTAAACCCTAACGCTGTCTTCAAATCACTGTATTTCTGAAAGTTAATATTTTGAATCACTCAATCTCAATTAAATCTTCTGCCTTCAATAAGTTTTCCAACTCGGATTCTTACGACCTACTGTTTTACTAAAAAATTCCTATTTTTGAACTCCCATCTTGATACTTTAATTGTGTTTGAGACGTGCTACTTACACATCTACTTGTGGAGGGATCAGTGTGCCGTTATTTGTTCTTATATGTTCCTTTATATGTGCAGTCCTACTTGTTTTGTATGTCGCCTAGTATTTTGTCCTTTAAACCTAAGGGTTCAGCCTAGTCCCTACCTTGTAGGAATAGTACCAGGGCTTATAGGATGGGACGGGTAATAGCACGCAATAAGCATTCGTGACCAACACATGCACTTTAAATAACCTTTACGGGGTGGGAAGGGTAGAATACGGATATGATGACCGGTGCTCTAATACCATGTGTAGCCGCCTCATTGAGGAAGTGACATACCGGGTATTGCATTGATGTGATCCGTATTACTTTAAACCTAGGATAATTCCTTTAAATATTTGTAATGTTTCCAAAGCTTTTTAATAAAACTCGTGCTTTGTATGAAATCCCCTCTTATCTGATCCTTACTTGTATTTTCGTCAAAATTCACAAAACTTCTTGGCTGGGAGCCACAGTTGTGGATCCTGAGGGGTGCCTAACACCTTCCCCTTGGGATAACTTCAAGCCCTTACCCATTCTCTGGTAATGCAAACTAGTCTATGAGTTCTCAACTCTAGGTGCCCTAACGCACCATAAAATCCGTTAGGTGGCGACTCTTCCTTTTCCTTTAAGGAGTTGTCCATAATGTCCTAAACCTGATCTCTTCGTACCTAACCCGTGCGATAGAGAGAAGGGGGCGCGACAGCATGGCGACTCTGCTGGGGAAACCCCTAGGCTTGTACCGTTACTAGTGTCTTGTGAATTTGGACCCTTAATTTCTGTTTAAATGCTTACACCCTTTCTTATTCCACGTTACATGTTGTTAACTTACGCAATTATTGATTTTTCTAAAACTGACATATCTTCATGTTTTCTTCGCAACTGCTTTCTTTTATAACTGCCGCATTTACTTCTCGTTACTCCTTTCCACTACGTGAAAATACATGCCTACTTGGTTTAATGCTTATTATTGCATAATAATGCTCCGCATTCATATTCCCACTCGTTCCAAAGCTGAATCCTTTAGAAACGCTTACAATGAGTGGTTGCGCTATTCCAATGTTACTACCCCTAAATTCGGAATGGCATATTTGCAGTAAAACTAGTCGATCAACGGTGTAGTCGACGGTTCCGTGCACTTCCCCTTGAGTTGTCCGCTCAAGGGTACCAGTCTAAAACCCCATAGAAACCTTACTCTATTTGTATGTTGCATGCATCACTGTCAAACCTAGCCAGGCTAACGTGTTGTCCGCACAATAGCCTTTAAGATAGCCTTATCCAAAGTCCATTGGGTTTCCCTGGAACCCAAACGGACGTCTTCACGTTCTGTGCATTTATTTGGAGAACTTAAATGCTTATGCTAATTATTGATGTTAAATAGCCGAGTCTGGTGGGGGTAAGGGTCTAACTTGTCTACTTTGCAGAAATGAGGCACGAGGTCCCCAGATTCGGCATGGTCACCAACATCCACCCTAAGCTCCTAAATTGGTGGGATGATCTTCATTCAAGCGACAAAACCATGGTTAGAAAACACTTGGGCAACTTGCCCTCTCTCCTGGACATTCAGCCCAATAACATGATGATAGAGGCTGCCACTTTATTTTGTGACTGCGATCGCTCTGTCTTCCATTTTGGGAACAACGAAATGACACCGCTGCTGGAAGATATAGGGGGTCTAGCTGGTTTACCTTGGGAATCTCCAGGGTTATTGATGCCTGAAAACTGTACTGGCCGGGGTTTTCTCAAGATGATGGGACTTAAGAAGAATCCATACTTAGTCTTCCTGAAGGACTCGTACATTCCCTTTGACTACTTGTACGAAAGATATGGACGTAGCACATCCTACCGCACTCACCAGGACGAGTTTGCCCTCACTTCTCTAGGGCACATCCACCGCCGGGTAATTGTCTTCATCTTTTGCTTCTTGGGACTTATCGCGTTCCCGACAAAGAAAGGAAGAATCCACACTAGACTAGCCATGGTTACCAAAACTCTAATGGAGGGGATTGATGGGAAACATTGTCCCGATGATCATCGCTGACATTTACCGAGCTCTGGAGCAGTGTCAACGGGGAGCGAAACATTTTGAGGGTTGCAATCTGCTACTTCAGCTTTGGCTCACCGAACATCTACAAAGGGGTGACTACCGCCAGGATATTCATAGAAGGATTTGGGATGATCATATCTCTTTCCACCACCCTAAGCGTATGAACTACATCCCTGACATGTTTTCACAGTCAGAGAATACCAAGGGATGGGCCGAACTACTGGGAAACCTGACTGAGGACAAAATCCAGTGGATGTTCGACTGGTTCCCGACCGACGAATTCATCATCCGGACTCGAGACACTCCATTTCTGATACAGATTTGTTTGACAGGGACCTACCCTTACGTCCTGATTCGAGTCATGAAGCAATCATGAAGAAAGCAAGTCATTCCGAGGGTCGAGAAGATGAGCTATCTTAGGGCAAACTTCCAAAACGATGACAGCCCGCATAAGTGTTAAGCTCAGCAATTATGGCACTGCAAGATCCGTCTGGAAAAGGATACTATCGAGCCCGACAGGTATCACGCTAGTTGCTCCCCTCATTATCTAGGATGGCTGGAAGACAATTGGGAAGGAGGATTCGAGTCGGGGTTTGCTCGAGGACACAGGGTAATAGATGAGAAGGCAGAGGCAACAACTAGACTTAACCAACTGCGCAAAAGGGTGCGTGACTGTGAAGAGGATCATCACAAGATACACATGCCCAACAAGAAGTTGATTAAGGAATGGAAAGACATGGCCATCACTGCCACCCAGAGGTTAGCACACTTGGAGTGAGGCATAGTGGACCTAAAGGATAAGTTCCTTAGGAGAATCGAGACTTGCCAGAAGACCGAGGGAGTTGAAGTCAGAATTCTAGCCAGGACTTATTTGCTGTTGGGACTCCACGAGATGGGGACACTGATCAAAGCAAGCAGAGGTGCCGAGTCTGGGGAAGGTCCTTCTGGGACCAAGTAGATAGGATTTATCTTTACTTTGCTTTCGATGTAATAAGGCCACTGTCCATTAGTGAAATTTTTATTTCTTTATTTAGAATCGAGTTGGATTTGTCTGTTTTATTATCAATAAAATGAGGCATTTAGTATCTTAAGTTCTCCAAAATTAACTTGTCGCTAGGCCTACCTCAGGCTCAAGAGGTTCCCCAACTTAGGACGCGCTTTACGTTTTTGCACTATGTGTTTTATATCGTGATGTTTTATGATTCCCCACTAACTTCACTACCTTTTGTTTTTGTTTTTCTTAGTTATTCCCCTTCCCCAAAGGTTAGTTCGTGCATACTGGCATCAACAAATTACCGCACAAGATCAAAGGGCCCTCCTCCTACTCTTCCTCTTATTCCTCCTAAAGGAAAGAGCAAAGGGAAAACTAAAATAGTAGAAACAAGTGGTACCAAGAAAGACAACAGAATTAAACAGGTTGAGACCACTGATGGTCATGGTATTCAGGTTCCACATGAGGGTATGTCTCCTCTGGAAAAGAAGCTGCTAAAGTTCCAAGAGGAACTTGACCGAGTCAAGAACTTGTCCCACCAATCATGCTCCCTCAATGTTCCAGACGTTTACTTCCCGAACACTCTAAACCCCACTTTACCGCAGAACATCCCCAAACAACCAAATCATCCCTAAGATCCAATTCCGCCAGCACAATGCAACACATGTCACCACAACACTCCGCCTATCCAAGATCCGCCAAGAGACAATTTTCTGGCTTACCATAATCCCATCTATGTGGAAACTAATGCTCATTCCAAACCCCACACACCCGAGTCCGACGATAAATATAGACTCATCAGGAATCTAGCTGAAGAACTCAAGTAATTGACCAACCGAGTTCAGGGCGTCGAGGGAGTAAAAGGCATTGAGGGACTGAACTCTGAGGACCTTTGCATACAGCCCGATGTCAAACTGCCAGAGGGGTACAAACCTCCTAAGTTTGAAATGTTTGATGGCACCGGTGATCCAAGAGTCCACTTGAGAACTTATTGCGACAAGCTTGTCGGCGTGGGAAAAGACGAGAGGATCCGAATGAAACTCTTAATGAGAAGTTTAAAGGGTGATGTATTTTCCTGGTATATCAGCCAGGATCCAAAGAAGTGGACCAAATGGGTAAGTATGGCTACAGACTTCATGCACAGATTCAGGTTCAACATAGAGAATGCACCGGATTTGTTCTACATACAGAACTTGAAGAAGAAGCCAACAAAAACCTTTCACGAGTATGCTACTCGTTGGAGGTCAGAAGCTGCCAAGGTCAGACCAGCCTTGGAGGAAGAACAGATGAAAAAGTTCTTTGTACGGGCTCAAGATCCTCAGTACTATGAGCGGTTGATGATGGTTGAAGGGCACAAGTTTTCTGATATCATCAAGTCGGGAGAGCGCATCGAGGAGGGCATTAAACGTGGTATGGTTACTAATTTTGAAGCTTTACAGGCTACCAACAAAGCTTTGCAATCCGGTGGTGTGTCCAAGAAAAGGGACGTAGGAGCCGTGATGGTGGCACAACAAGCCAAATACCCTCCCAAATACCAAGTATACCCTGCACCTTCCTTCACATACCAACCATCTCCAAGCTACCAAGCACCCACACCTCAATACCAAACACCCGCGCCCACCTACCAAGCTCCACCACCCCACATATCAGCCCGTCTCGCCAAGATATTCCCAACCAACTCCTGTTTATAATGCCTATAATTCTCAACCTTCTCACTACCAATCACCACCCAATCGCCAAAACTTCCCGAGACCTCGCCCAAATTTCGACCGTCGTCCACCAAAATAATACACCGCCATAGCTGAACCCATAGACCAACTTTACGAAAAGCTCAAAGCCGCCGGCTATGTCACACCCATTCCCACTATCACCCCTGAGAACCCTTCTCAGTGGGTCAACCCAAATAAAACTTGTGCCTACCATTCCGGCATGAGGGGATACACCATCGACGAATGCCGCTCTTTGAAAGACAAGATTCACACTCTCATAGACAACAAGATCATTGTGTCCAAGGAACCTGCTCCTAATGTTCGCAATAATCTGCTACCTGACCACAAGGGTGGTGTCCACATGATTGAGGTTGATGATGACTGGGATCCTGAGGGATCAATTGGTTTGATTGCGGAGGGTGATCCAAAGAAGCCTGCAATCACTCTTAATCCGATCGTGGTTCAGATGCAGCCATCTAAGGATCCTGAGGTAAACATGTCTATTCCACTTGAGTTCGAATCTAAATCTTCTACCAAAGGAAAGGCCCCAGCACCAATTGAGGTTGAGTTTGTACGGCCACTTGAAGTTGCAGTCCGGCCAACTATAACATATAAACCGGCAGGGATAAGGATGACTACTCCTATTCCGGTGGCAATGTCAACAACGCCACCTTTCTATTCCAACGCCATTCCATGGGATTACACATCTGAAGCGAGGATAAAGGGTAAAAACAAGTTCGAGGAAGCCATTGCTGCACAAGGTATGACACGGACTGGGAGAGTTTATACCACCGAGCATTTGGCTGAATCTAGAAAGCAGGCCACCAACCGCCCTCCCATCATCGAGACAGGTTTGGACGATCAATGGAAAAAGATACAGGCCAAGGAATACTCAGTCCTAGACCAGCTGAACAAAAAACCCGCTCAGATATCCATCCTTGCTCTGTTACACAACTCTGAAACACATAGGAACGCTTTGTTAAGAGTGCTGAATGAAGCCTACGTACCAGAAAATATCACCAGTGTGGAGATGGCCAACATGGTGGGCCAGGTACTGGAAATTCATAAAATCACCTTCCAGGAAGACGAGTTGCCACCTGAAGGATTAGGACATAACAGAGCACTGCACATCACTGTGCAATGTGAGGACCATTTCATTACCAAGATCCTACTGGATGGGGGTTCCAGCCTCAACATCTGTCTGCTGTTCACACTCAAAAGATTGGGCAAGAGTTTACACGAGATCAGGGGAGGAGAAATCAACATAAAGGCTTTTGATGGTTCACAGAGGTCCACCACAGGAGAAATCACTTTGTGCTTGCAAATGGGACCCACCTGGTTTGACGTAGATTTCCAGGTGATAGATGTGCCTGCTTCATACTTACTGTTGGGGCGACCTTGGCTCCACACTACTGGGGACGTGGCATCGACTTTAAATCAAGCTGTGAAGTTTGAGTGGAACCACCAAGAGGTAATCATTCATGGTGACGGTAGCAACCACATTTACGGTCGCCAGACCATTCCGGTCATTGATGGAATAAGGAAGTTGGGTGGAGGAACCTACCACCACATTGAAGGAGTCAAAGCCATTGACAAAGACAAGTGGTGGGATAGTAAGATCGAAAGCATCCTGAATAGGAAAGGGTACGAGCCAGGCAAAGGGCTCGGCAAAAATCTCCAGGGTATCGTGGAGCCTATAAAACTCAAGAAGCACGGTACTACCTTCGGTATGGGATATGAGTATACTTGGAAGGAATTCAATGAATGGTCGCCACCATGGCGCGACTCTTACTATCCATTGGAGCAGCCAATACCCCTCATAGAGCAGACGTTCCAGCCAGCCGACATTATCTATGGTACAGACGAGGAAGAAGCGCTAGCAGCAATGAGGGATTTGTTTCTGGAAGATGGAGATATGGATCGATGTGTCACTTTCGAATAGGAGGGGGAAGAAGGCCCTTCTATAAAGACCGTGAATGAAGGATCACACCTCAGCAATTGGTCCGTCAGGACAACCAGAGCCCGTCGAGCCTCGGGGTACCAACGCTAATGAAACAAGCATTTCTTTACAGTCTATTTATTTAAAGAATTTTCCGCTTTTCGCATTTTAGTTTCTCCAAGAAAAGAGCTCTTATGTTCAAACAATTATTCAATTTATCAAAGCATTTGCAATTTCTTTACAAATTCTTATATTTACTCGCTACTGTTTTATCTCCCATTACTTTATTTTTATACAACATTACTATTACTTATCTTGATGAACCAACGACTGTGACATGCAACGAGGCAACGCAACAAACAGATTTCGATTCAGACGAAGAAGATATACCCGAGGACATTGTTAAGGAGGTTGGAAACTTTGAGAACAGGCCTAAGTCTAACTTGGACGAGATTGAGGTTGTCAACTTGGGAAATGCAGAAAACGTCAAAGAAACCCGCATCAGCATCCATCTGTCACCGTCAGAAAAGGAAGAATACACAGAGTTCTTAAGGGAATATGAGGATATATTCGCCTGGTCATATGATGACATGGCTGGACTCAGTACATCAATTGTGGCACACAAGCTGCCAACCAATCCAACATGCCCACTGGTAAAGCAAAAGCTCAAGAAATTCAAGCCAGACATGAGCCTGAAAATCAAAGAAGAGGTCACCAAGAAAATTAACGCCAGAGTTCTCCGAGTGGTTGAGTACCCAACTTGGTTAGCCAACATTGTACCTGTACCAGAGAAAGATGGGAAGGTCAGAGTCTGCGTCGACTACCGGGATCTCAACCGGGCCAGTCCGAAAGATGACTTCCCCTTGGCCAACATACACATCTTAATTGACAATTGTGCCAAGCACGAGCTACAGTCCTTTGTAGATTGTTTCGTTGGTTTCTATCAGATTTGGATGGACGAGGAAGATGCTGAGAAAACGGCATTCATTACACTGTAGGGGGTATATTGCTACAAAATGATGCCATTCGGTCTGAAGAATGCAGGGGCCACCTACATGAGGGCTATGACTACCATATTCCACGATATGATTCACAAGGAAATTGAGGTATATGTGGACGAAGTCATCATCAAATCAAAGAAAGCTGCCGATCACATGGAAGATTTGAGAAACTTCTTCAACAGGTTAAGGAAGTACAATCTGAAACTCAACCCCGCAAAGTGTGTGTTTGGGGTTCCTGCTGGTAAACTGCTGGGATTCATTGTCAACCGCCGACGAATAGAATTGGATCCCTCAAAGGTCAAAGTTATTCAAGAGTTGCCTCCACCAAAGAACAAGAAGGATGTCATGAGTTTTATGGGAAGGCTCAATTACATCAGTCGGTTCATAGCCCAGTCCACTGTCATTTGTGAACCAATCTTCAAAATGCTGAGGAAGGACGCTGCAACCAAGTGGACTGAGGATTGCCAAAAGGCCTTCGACAGAATCAAGGAGTACCTCTCAACACCGCCAGTCTTGGTACCTCCTGAGCCCAGTAGACCTCTATTACTCTACCTTGCTGTATTGGACGGAGCTTTCGGTTGCATTCTCGGGCAATACGACGAAACAGGAAGGAAAGAACAGTCAATCTACTACCTCAGCAAGAAGTTTTCTCTGTATGAAGCCCGGTATTCTCTATTGGAACGCGCTTGATGTGCTCTCACTTGGGTCGCACAGAAGTTAAGGCATTATTTTTGTGCTTACACAACATACCTCATATCGAGAATGGATTCGCTAAAGTATATCTTTCAGAAGCCCATGCCTACCGGCAAGCTAGCTAAATGGAAGATCCTGTTAAGTGAGTTCGACATTATTTACAAGACTCAGAAGGTGGTCAAAGGACAAGCATTGGCAGATCATCTTGCTGAAACCCGTCACGCATTGCCAACATTTACTATCACCGCAAATAGCGCTTCATTCGCAATAATCGTATCGCCGCCATTTATCACCAGCTAAGAACTCTTACTGTCACTTTATTGGCTAATATTCTGCCTTCCGAGGTTAAGCTCTACCTCAATCCGCATTACATAAGGATACCTTTCTGCCTTTCGAGACTAAGCATTGTCTCCCTGCATTTCTCGCATTGCATAAAGGCTACCATTCTGCCTTCTGAGACTAAGCTTTGTCTCCATCTGCATGAGGTTAAGCTCTACCTCTATTTTCATAAGGCTACCCTTATGCCTTCTGAGACCAAGCATCGTCCCTCTCTGCATTTTACATTGCATAAGGCTATCATTCTGCCTTTCGAGGTTCTACGCTACCTCCCCTGCATTTTACATTGCATAAGGCTACCATTCTACCTTTCGAGGTTCTACGCTACCTCCCCTGCATTTTACATTGCATAAGGCTATCATTCTGCCTTTCGAGGTTCTACGCTACCTCCCCTACATTTTACATTGCATAAGGCTATCATTCTGCCTTTCAAGGTTCTACGCTACCTCCCCTGCATTTTACATTGCATAAGGCTATCATTCTGCTTTCTTAGGTTCCACGCTACCTCTATCAGCATTTTACTTCATTACGCAAAGCTCCTATCTACTTTTCAAATAATTACCTTCCGTGATGATATTTATCTATGCTTTATTTCAGGATAAGCTCTGCCCCTCTTTCCTTTCGCAAATCGCAAGACTAAGCTCTTTCTTGTCATCATCATGCTACTGCATTTCATGGGCTGAAATATCGCCAACTTGTCCAAAGGCGTCATCGTTCGGAGGCACCATCTTCATGGACCGAGAACATCATTCCAGGGCCTGAGGATCTCTTTTAATCAATTTGCACATCATTATCCAAAGGCATCATGGTTCGGAGGCACCATCCTCATGGCCCGAGAACATCATTTTATAGCCTGCGAATCCCGCACCAAGCGATTCATGGCCCAGGACATCATGGTCCAAGGACATCATCCTAAAATGTCCAAAGACAATATTCATAGCCCGATGGGAACTTGCATCATGTTTATATTATGCACGATATACGCTTGTTCTCTATCTGCAGGTAACCCGGTCGGAACAGCAAACCAGGCAGGAGCAAGCCACTCCAGTTCTTCGACACAACCCTGTAAGAACTTCCTACTTTTACCTACCTCGCACCTTGCGTCCGTTCTTGCGAAACGTCACCGGTATATTCCGCCGATGATTCCGGAACTACATACGGACTGATTCCTGTAAAACCAGGGATATGTAGGCAGCTCAGAAGCCAGGGTGCAGCCAAACTCTATCCCACAGTTTCGCCTCAGTCAAAATTGACCATCATATCTTTACCTGACAACTCTTTCATCCTTCTCGGGTAAAGAGGGGCAGTTGTTGATACCCAATTGTTTTTTCAAAGTTATTTTCAAACTTGTATAAAGCTTTCAAAATTACTCTTTACAATAATGGGTATTTTCCCTATTTTTCCTATTTTTTATTTAAATAGTTTCCCTATTTATTTAATATTTCATATTTTAAAATAATTCATAAATTGTGCTCTAAATAATTTCAAAAATATTTTCCAGTTCAGTATGTCATTTATAATTATTTTTTATTAAAATCCAATTATTTCATAAATTGGCCAATTGGGTCTTATTTAATTGCAATTACAATCGTTTTGCGATTATGGCCTAATTAGATATTTTATACTTTTTAAAATTCGAATTTATATTTCTTACATTTTTAATATTATTTAATCATTGTAATTTTTCCTATTTAAACTTTATTTTATTTTTTATACAATTATTAGATATTTTAATTAATTAATTACCTATTTCTATTGGGTATTTAACATCTAGCCTATTTCATTTAAAATCAGGCCACATTTAAACCCAATTTAACCCAACCCATCTGACCCTTTTCAACCCAATACCCAGCCCAAATATCAGGCCCAATCCCTAAAATCTACCCGACCCAAATTCCCTTTTCATCTGAGTTGTTGATCAAATGAGATCAACGGCCCAGATATTTCCTTACCTTAATTAACTCTAACCTAATCCCCTCCCCCGTCTCTCATTTCCAAAGACATCTCTCTCTCTCTCTCTTCTAGTCTCTTCCTCTCCCCCTTCTCTCTAAAACCTTCTGGTTCTTCGTCTTCTCCGATGGCTTTCATCTCCGGCCACTTCCGACCTCTCTCGGCTCTGAGTTTATTTCCAACCGGGTGGTTGAGTATCCAACATTGTGCATGTACCAAAGAAATATGGGAAGGTCATAGTCTGCGTCGACTACTGGGATCTCAACCGGGCCAGTCCGAAAGATGACTTCCCCTTGCCAAACATACACATCTTAATTGACAATTGTGCCAAGAACGAGCTGCAGTCCTTTGTAGATTGTTTTGCTGGTTATCATCAGATTTGGATGAACGAGGAAGATGCTGAGAAAACAACATTCATTATGCCATGGGGAGTGTACTGTTACAAGATGATGCCATTCGGTTTGAAGAACGCAGGGGCCATTTACATGAGGGCTATGACCATTATATTCTATGATATGATTCACACGGAGATTGAGGTATACGTGGATGACGTCATCATCAAATCAAAGAAAGCTGCTAATCACATGGAAGATTTGAGAAAATTCTTCAACGGGTTAAGGAAGTACAATCTGAAACTTAACCCTGCAAAATGTGCCTTCGGGGTTCCTGCTGGTAAGCTGCTAGGGTTCATTGTTAGTCGCCGAGGAATAGAACTGGATCCATCAAAGGTCAAAGCTATCCAAGAATTTCCGCCACCAAAGAACAAGAAAGATGTTATGAGTTTCCTGGGGAGGCTCAATTACATTAGTCGGTTCATAGCCTAGTCTACCGTCATTTGTGAACCAATTTTCAAGATGCCGAGAAAAGATGATGTAACCAAATGGACTGAGGATTGTCAAAAGGCCTTCGACAGAATCAAGGAGTACCTCTCAACACCACCAGTCCTGGTACCACCCGAGCCAGGTAGACCTTTGTTACTCTACCTCGCTGTACTGGATGGGGCTTTCGGTTGCGTTCTCGGGAAACATGATGAAACAGGGAGGAAAGAGCAAGCAATCTACTACCTCTGCAAGAAGTTCACTCCGTATGAGGCTCGGTACTCCCTATTAGAGTGCACTTGCTGTGCTCTGACTTGGGTCGCACAGAAGCTGAGGCACTATTTCTGCGCATACACAACATACCTCATACCGAGGATGGATCCGCTAAAGTAGATCTTTCAGAAGCCCATGCCCACTGGCGAGCTAGCTAAATGGCAGATCATGTTAAGTGAGTTTGACATTAGTTACGTGACTCAGAAGGCGGTCAAAGGACAAGCACTAGCAGATCATCTTGCTGAAAATCATGTGGACAGAGAATACGAACCACTGAAAATGTATTTTCCCGATGAAGAAGTGTCATTCGTAGGATAGGACATTGCAGAGTCCTACGATGGTTGGAGGATGTTCTTTGATGGGGCTGCAAACTTCAAAGGCGTAGGCATTGGAGCGGTCTTAATATCAGGAACCGATCAGCACTATCCGGTATCCGCCAAACTCAGGTTCCCATGCACCAACAACATGGTTGAATATGAGGCCTGTATCTTCGGGCTCAACTTGGCCATTGACATGAACATTCAAGAGATATTAGTGATTGGTGATTCAGACCTGTTGATACACCAAGTACAAGGAGAATGGGCTACCAAGAATTCCAAGATATTTCCATATCTACATCGTGTACAGGAATTGAGAAAGAGGTTCACAAAGATTGAATTCTGGTATATTCCCAGAATCCAGAATGAGTTCGTCGATGCATTGGATACCTTGTCATCCATGATCCAGCATCCAGACAAGAACTTCATTGATCCTATCCCTGTAAGGATCCACAGTCAGCCGGCCTACAGCGCCCATGTTGAAGAGGAAGTAGAGAGAAAACATTGATTTCATGATATCAAGGAGTATTTGGTGAAAGGAGATTACCCAGAGCTTGCAAACGCTATTCAGAAACGCACTCTTCGAAGGTTATCAAACAATTTCTTTCACAACGGAGGAATCCTATACAGGAGGACTCCTGATTTGGGTTTGCTAAGATGTGTCGAAGCAAAAGAAGCAACGAAACTGTTGGAGGAAATACATGCTAGTACATGCGGCCCGCATATGAACGGTTTCGTTCTAGCAAAGAAGATACTTCGGGCTGGTTATTTCTGGATGACCATGGAAACAGACTGCATCCAGTATGTCCGAAAATGCCACCGATGTCAGATACGTGGAGATATGATAAAGGTGCCTCCTAGTGAGCTTAATGCAATAAGTTCAGACGTTCGCCGCTTAGGGCATGGATGTTATTGGACCAATCGAACCTGCAGCCTCTAACGGACACAAGTTTATTCTGGTTGCCATTGATTACTTTACTAAATGGGTCAAAGCAGCTTCCTACAAAGCAGTTACTAAGAAGGTCGTGGCCGACTTCGTCCGCGACCGCGTCGTGTGTCGGTTCGGAGTGCTAGATTCAATCATCACCGACAATGGTTCCAACCTAAATAGTGATTTGATGAAAGCAATGTGTGAAACCTTCAGGATCAAACACAAGAATTCTACAGCATACAGACCGCAGATGAATGGAGTCATTGAGGCTGCCAACAAGAACATCAAGAAGATATAGAGAAAGATGATAGAGAAGCATAAGCAATGGCATGAAAAGCTGTCATTCGCCTTACTGGGATACCGCATCACGGTTAGCACGTAAACTGGGGCAACTCCTTATATGTTGGTATATGGTACAGAAGTCATCATTCCTGCTGAAGTCGAGATTCCATCTCTGAGAATCATACAAGAAGTCGAGCTCAGCGATGCAAAGTGGGTATGAAGCCATTATGATCAACTGGCCCTCATAGACGGGAAAAGAATGGACGCAGTTTGTCATGGTCAGCTATATCAGAATAGAATGACCAGAGCTTTCAACAAGAAAGTCAGGCCGAGACGATTCACACCAGGGCAGCTGGTGTTAAAGAAGATCTTTCCTCACCAGGATGAAGCAAAGGGGAAATTCTCTTCCAATTGGCAAGGCCCATACATGGTTCACCGAGTGTTGACCGGAAAAGCACTCATACTTGCAGAAATGGATGGAGAAATTTGGCCTAAACCAATCAATTCAGATGCAGTCAAGCGCTACTATGTGTAACATTTATACTTTATCAATGTTGTAAATTGAACTACGCCTGACCTGATTCCCGTTTAAGAGGGGATACATAGGTAGCCCTATGGGTTCGGTCACATTTAATAAAAATTTGATTTCCCCCACGAATGGAAACTAGGGTAGAATTTTGAGGAGGGACCTCAAAATTCTAAAGCAAGTTCAGCCGATCGCCGCACAAGCAACAGCCAGAAGCATTCACCTGTCAAACTGAGGCAGAATTTTGAGGAGGACCCTCAAAATTCCGTAGCAAGAGAGGTTGCAATGTATTGAACCGCGTCGTAGTCGTCGGTTCATCCAAGAGAAACTATTTTAAATTATACGTTCTATCATGTTTTAAACTATGCATATTTATTTCTTCAAACACAGCTTGTTTAGCAATGCTACACGCGTGATACAACGAAGTTCTCACTATCAATCAGACGAGCCGAGCCGGCAGGGGATACGAACTAACCCTCCCCTTATAGAACTCACGATTTTTCTTTGGATGCAGGCACAAAGACGGCAAAAGCCCAAACATATTACTATCTCAACAAGACGCATATTTCTCAAGGACACGCTTTCAAAATCGTCGCACATGTCGGCACTTGCTACCATCGCAAACAACGCTTATTCATCACAATCGTATCACCGCAGTTTATCATAAGCTAAGAACTCCTACTGTCATTTTATTCTTTGCACTGCATAAGGCTAGTATTCTGCCTTCCAAGGTTCTACGCTACCTCCCCTGCATTTTATTTCCTGCACTGCATAAGGCTACCATTCTGCTTTCCGAGGTTCTACGCTACCTCCCCATTGCATAAGGTTACCATTCTGCCTTCCGAGGTTCTACGCTACCTCCCCATTGCATAAGGCTACCATTCTGCCTTCCGAAGTTCTACGCTACCTCCCCTGCATTTATTACCCGCACTGTATAAGGCTACTATTATGCCTTCCGAGGTTCTACGCTACCTCCCCTACATTTTATTTCTTGCATTGCATAAGGCTATCATTCTGCCTTCCGAGGTTCCACGCTACCTCTTTTCGCATTTTTACTTCATTACACAAAGCTCCTATCTACCTTTTAGAAGCAACCACTTTTCATGACGTTACTTATGCTTTCTTTCGGGCTAAGCTTTGCCCCTATTTCTTTCGCAAATCGCAAGACTAAGCTCTGTCTTGTCAGCATCATACTACTGGATTCTTCATGGGCTGAAATATCGCCAACTTGTCCAAAGGCGTCATCGTTCAGAGGCACCATCTTCATGGCCCGAGAAGGCCTGAGGATCTCTTTCATTCGAATTGCACATCATTATTCAATGGCATCATGGTTCGGAGGAACCATCTTCATGGCCCGAGAACGTCATTTCATAGCCTGTGAATCCCGCACCAAGCGAATCATGGCCCAAGACATCATGGTCTAAAGACACCATCCTGAAGTGTCCAAAGACAGCATTCATAGTTCAACGGGAACTTGCATCATGTTTATATTATGCGCGATATATGCTTGTTATTTATTTGCAGGTGATCCGGCCGAGACAGCCAGCCAAGCAGGAGCGGACCGCTCCAGTTCTCCGATACAACCCCGTAAGACCCTCCTACTTTTGCCTCACCTCGCACCTTGTGTCCATTCTTGTGAAACATCGCCGGTATATTTTGTCGGTGATTCCGGAACTACATATGTCCTGATTCCTATAAAACCAGGGATATGTAGGCAGCTCGGAAGCCGGAGTGCGGCCGAATTCTATCCCACAGTTTCATATCGGTCAAAATTGGCCATCATATCTTTACCCGACAACTCTTTCATCCTTCCCGGGTAAAGAGGGGCAGCTGTTGATACCCAATTGTTCCTCAAATTATTTTCAAACTCGCATATAAGCTTTCAAAATTACTCTTTGTAATAATGAGTATTTGATTTCCCTATTTTTCCATATTTTTATTTAAATTATTTCCCTGTTTATTTAATATTCATATCTTAAATAATTCATAAACTAAGCTATAAATAATTTCAAAATATTTCCTAGCTCAGTGTGTTATTTAATCATTTCTTATCCATTAAAATCCAATTATTTAACAAATTAGCCAATTGGGTCTTATTTAATTTCAGATACAACAATTTTGCAATTGTAATCCAATTGGACATTTTGTATTATTTTAATTTGAAATTTATGTATTTTTACCACTCAAAATTAGTTAATTACTGTGATTTTACCTATTTAAACTTAATTTCATTTTTACATAATTATTAGATATTTTAATTAATCAATTATCTATTTTTATTGGGTGTTTAACACTTAGCCACATTTATTTAGATTTTAGCCACATTTTTACCCAACCCATCAGACCACTAAACTACCCAGACCAAATCATTTCTTTACCCTGCCCAACCCCCACTCGATCTGAGCCGTTGATCAAATGAGATCAACGGCCCATATAATTTTTTACCATAATTAATCTCTCAACTAACCCCCCCCCCCCCCCCCCCCCCCCCGACCCCTCACTCTTCGAGATGCCACTCTCTCTCTCTTCTCGTCTCTTTCCCTCTCCCTTCTCTCTAGAACCTTCTGGTTCATCTCCTTTCTCCGATGGCACTCAGCCTGTCTCCGGCCACCTCCAGCCTCTCTCCTTTCGACCACCAGCCGCCTTGACGTTTCCTTGCTCCGCTTACTTCGTCTCTGAGACCTCCGTTGGTCTCTACCAGGCCCAGACAACTACTGGGGCTCCTGTTTTGGTGATTTTCCGGCCTTCTCCGGTGGGGTTTTGACACAACTATGCCACAACCACCACCACCTTTGAGTTTCACGACATGTTCTTTAATATCTTTGTTTTCTTCAAAACCCTAACTTCTAAAAAAGCTTCCGATCTTCATAGATCTGTAACAGATCTATACACGTTGTGAGCTATTTTCATGTTTTCCTTAAGTATTTGCCGTTTTCCCTAAACGGTTCTTCATTTTCAAACTAGGGTTCTTAAACCCCTTTGCAAAACAGTTTTCCTTTCTAATATTTTAGCATTATCATATCTTTTTCATTGTGTTTCAACATTATTTAAGCTTTTCCCTTTCGTCTGATTCATTCTTGATTAAAACCCAAACTTCTTGGTTTCAATCTGTGGATTTGAGTTATTTGTGATAATATGTTTACCTGTTCTATTATGATTGTTGTGCTTTCATGAGTATTTCGTGATTTTGTGATTTTGCTCCATGTTTGCCATTAGGGTTTCTGACTTTTCATTCCTACTGCCTAAATCATGTTCACCCTGTTGATTCATATTACGTTCTATGTGATGAAACTCCTTATTTATGTGACTTTGCCCTATGTTTGCTTGTTAAGGTTTCTGATTCTCTCCTATTGTGTGTTTACTCTGTATAACCTATGTTGATTCTTAAATCAGTATTACTAATATTTTGAATCCCTGATTTCCTGTTATTGATTGCCTTCAATTGATTTCATGTGATAATCTTTACAACTATCAGTTATTTTCTTGCCTTATTACTGATTTTACTATTTGATTATTACAGTAGTACTTTAATTTAACCTCATGAACCTGCCCCCAATTCCCTACTATGTGCTTACTATGTTCGAAATCTTTCCTTATTTTCTATACACTACTTCTTTCCTTATTTACCTGCTCTTTACCGTGTGAAGTGACTCCCTCAATTAAGGGAGACTTCTGATTCTTACTCTTTACTGATTCTGAGGTTGTTATAATTACTGAACTAGATTGATCCTTTTCTAATTAATCATGTACTGATTCTTCTTGCCTTATATGTTACTGATTCTTACCGTTTGAATTAAATCCCCTGACTTAAGGGAGTACTTGCCTTAATTTATTAACTAATTGATTTCGAGTTCCTTAATTACTTCTTGACTTAATTTTTACTTTATTTTACTACTTTCTTTGCAACCATATATACTTCTACTCTTTCATTAGCAAAGACAGGAATACTATTCTAAGTCCTCTCTTGTACTAGAATTCTTTCACTCTTTCTTTCTTTGCTACACTAATGTTCTCTCTGCTCTTGTCTCTTGTTAGTCGGCTGTAAGCCAAGGCTAACATTGTGCTTTCACTTTTCTTTGCATTCTTATTTGGTCTCTTATCATTGGTATGTCCTAATTAATTTCTAAGTCTCAAACCAATGTGTTTATTACTGTTTCAGTTTGTTATCTTCCTGATTTTCTTCTACTTATGACTTTACTGCTCAACATGCAATTGAACCTTTTGTTTATCTGTTAGTACCTATCATGCTTTATCTATTTCTAACTTACATGGTGAGTCAATAATGCTCATATGACTACTGTTCCTAATCTTACTTGTTATGCATATATGCTATCACTGTCTATTGTCATGCTTAAACTTTTGCCATTTCTTGATTTCCTGAACTTCTCTGATTTGTGCAAATATGCTTAAACAAGTCTATTAAATTTATGTATCTCATTTTGTTATTACATGAATTATTTGTCCCCTACCACATTGCCCTTGTGTGAAGTTATGTACTGCTGAACTTGTGATTGGTACTTCTGTTTATTTTCAAAAGCTAATCTTTCAAAACAACTCTCCAGTTTTGTAAACTCTTTTCAACTACAAACTTTTCTCTCCTTCTAGCACTTCACACTACTCTTAGAAATTTAGGTTCTACCCCCTTCGTGTGAGCACTGCCTTGGGTACCTCTGAGTACCCATTCAACTTTGGCAATTTGTTTGGGTGATGATATTGTCCAGGGACCCATGAGGGCCCTAGGGAGTTTTGCCCCACCCAGACAATGTTGGGGTTGTGAAACTCGAAAGGAGTGAGGTCGGAAGATTGGGCCTGATTGAAGGCTCCCTATAGAAGTAGCTTCTTATTTTCCTTTTCATTACTGTAATTTATTTATTTGGCATGTAATAACTTGTAAATAGATACTGGGGTTGGATAGTGGATATGGGGGAACTGTGCATGTTTAGTATAGCAATGGGTAGAAAACATTACTATAGGATTTATTTCCCTATGCATGCAATAGACATCCTGTTTAGGACATGCATCTCATGCATTAGAAATCCTGTTTAGGTTCTTCATGCCAGCATGCCTATTATAGTCATATCGTTTATAAGCATCGCTCACAGTTAATAATTACAACCAGTAATGAAATTGCCATAATATTACTATTGTTGTATTTTCATAAGCATTACATTTAGAAACCATGACTTTTAGGTATTCCTATGTGCATTAGATATCCTGTTATTTAGGATTTCATATCTGTTCGAGTTATAGTTGTTGAACACCTAATCAGCATGTTAATCTAATAATCTCGTTAAAATGTGGTTAATTGGTTGAAACATTTTCTGCAAATGTATCCTTCTTAAAATCAGAATTAAATATGCATGTTTGCCCTTTAAAAATAAGTAGGCAATGTATACGACGCCTAGGCAAACTTTAGGCCCAATACGTATTAAAACCAAAACCAATTTTGTTTCACTTGGCTGGTATTAATTCGTCTTCTTTTGAAATCTTTAAAACTTAGCTGCTTCACTCTTATTTTTTCCTGAAAGTTCATTTTGTTTCTCCCTAAGACTCCTACCCTGTTTTAATCATTGATCCCTGAAATCGTGCATTCACTTCCTCCTTAATGAAGTTTATTAAACTCCCGCTCTGTGTGTTTTCAAATCACTGGATTTTAGAGGAGGATTCACTCTTTGAAAAATCACTCTGTTTAATTGAATACTTGCTCTATATTTTTAAAGTTATTGTTTCCTGAAAACATTTACCTACTCTCCTTTTACTAAAGTTTTCCTTAAAACTACTGACCCCTCCTCTGCTTTAAATCACTGAATCTTTTTAAGTCACTCGCCCCTCTTGAATCGCTTGGTTACTTCAAAATCATGCTTTACTGATTTTCATATGTGTTTTACTGAGAACTTCTTCAAGCTGCTGTGTGTTTTAATGTCTTGCTTCTGCCATTAAGTTACTGGAATTTTAAAATCAAAGCATTCTTTTCTCGAAACTACTCTGTTTAATTGAACTCCCTGTTCTATTACTGATTTTCTCAAAAATATCAGTCGCTTGCTAAACTACTGGAACTTACTCTTTTGACCCTTAAAAATTCATGTTTTAACCCCTATCTTTGAGACTTTAATTGTGTTTGAGGCGTGCTCTTTATGTGGTTATCTGTGGAGGGGTCTGTGTGTGATGACCCAAAAGGTCATCCTAAGTAATTCTAGATAAATCCGTGTTCCGAGGCCCCGAAAGCCTCTGTTAATCTCACATCAATATGCGTGCGCAGCCCGGTCAGGTAGCCGGGAAGCTTCCATGTGAAAAATTAATAAAAATGGAAGTTTAGAATTGAATAATTGAATAAAGTTGACGTTGGTCAACATTTTTGGTAAACGGACCCGGACCAGTGATGTGACGGTCCCGGAGGGTCTGTAGGAAAATATGGGACTTGGGCGTATGCCCGGAATCGAATTCCGAGGTCCCAAGCCCGAGAAAAGAATTTTTAAGGAAAATTGTTTTCTGAAAATAATAAAGGAATTTGAAAGTGAATAATTATGTGAAAACCTTGTTACCCGGTACGTGTTGTGATTCCGGAGCCCGGAACAGGTTTATTATATGATATTTGTCCTATCTGTGAAATTTGGTGTAAAACGGATTTGATTTGACTGGGTTCGGATCAAAATGAGGAAAAAATGGAGTTAATGAACTTTTGAGGTTTTTAAAGAATTTGAAACTTGGCTTGAGAGGTGATTTTATGTTCCCGAGCTCAGAATGAAATTTCGAGACCGGCAATAGTTCTGTTGTGTCATTTACAACTTATCTGCAAAGTTTGAAGTCATTCCGAGTAGTTTAGGTCGGTTCGGCGCATTGAAGTGAAATCTAGAATTTCAAAGTTCTTAAGTTTGATTAATTAGGTTTTGGGGTTTGATTTCGAGTTCCGTTGTTGTTTTTCATGTTCCGAAAGCTCGAGCGAGTCCGTTTAGTGATTTGGGACTTGTTGGTATTTTTGGACGGGGGCTCGGGTGGGCCCAGGTGCCTCCCGGACCCCGCGCGAGTCCAAAAACCAGCAGAAACCACTGTGTGTGCACAGCAACTGGTGTGACCGCAGGTGCGGTTGCCCAGCCGCAGGTGCGGGACCGCCCCTGCGGTCCCAGCCTTCGCAGGTGCGAAGCGTCTCGCAGGCGCGGCGCTTGCTTCGCAGGAGCGGGACCGTTGGTGCGGCTCCCATCTCCGCAGGTGCGAGCCCAGGGGCCCAGGCCTCCTTCCGCAGGGGCAACCCTTTCCTCGCAGGCGCGAGAACGAACCTGCGGTCCTAAGGTCGCAGGTGCGGAAACCCCTGTTGGCATCCCTCTTAAAATGTCCAAAATTTTGGGTTTTCTTCACTTTCACCCATTTTTAATCTCCATTAGAGGGCATCCAAGCTGGGGCATCACCTTCCACGACCACCCACTGTAACAGGTAAGTTAAAGCCCATAAAATCTCTAGTTTTAATGTCAATTCTTAGTTAAATACACTATTAAATCATCTAAAAATCATAGAATTAGGTAGTAACTTTAGGGTTCTTGGGGGTTTCGTGATTTCTCCATGTTAGGCCATGAATTCTTGAATAAATTACATAACTTCGTTCCTTAGACTCCGAGTTGTTGATTCCTTCATGAATTTTCGAAAATCCGAACGTGTGAGCCCGAGGTCGAATTTTAGTGTTGTCGGAGGAATGGTAGAAAATGTATAATTTGGCTTGGGAATTGGTTTATGGAGTACTTATTAATGTTATAAACCCATTATGTCTAGATATTCCCGATTCGGAGTTGAATTCGAGAGGAAAGGCTGTGATCGAGGCTTGACCAGCATTTTCTTGGAGCTGAGGTAAGTGTTTGGCTTAACCTCATCTTGAAGGATTAGGTATAGAGTCTTATCTGCTATGTGTAACTCATGTCCAACGTATAGGCGTGGTGACGAGTGCCTATGCGTTGCGGTCAAGCATGTCCGTGAGTCATTTGTGATGAAATTTACTATGTTCTTAATATTCTCCGCCCCGTGAGTAATTGGTGAATTTAAAAAGTGATACCTTGATGTTGTTTCCTGACGTGAATAGTTATTGAGTAATTTATTTCAGTTGAGGCTTACGTTGTTGAAATTGTAATTTTGATGCGAGATTGGTTATAGCTGAGACCCTTGTCGGGCATTGTTAAGTTAGTAATTGATGTTTCTCCTTGCTGGGACAAAAGAATTGTATTGTATATTTCCATGCACTTGAGACTTCGTATTGTTGACTTTCACATTATTGTTGCTTTGTTTCTATTATCTGTCGCACGAGGGGACATGCCGTGCTGACTGCTTGTTATTATATATGCACGAGGGGACATTCCGTGCCGAGTGATTGTGAGGTTATGCACGAGGGGACATTCCGTGCCGAGTGTTATTATATATGCACACGAGGGGACATTCAGTGTTGAGTGTTATTATTTATGCACGAGGGGACATTCCGTGCCGAGTGTTATTATATATGCACGAGGGGACATTCCGTGCCGAGTGATTGTGAGGTTATGCACGAGGGGACATTCCGTGCCGAGTGTTATTATATATGCACGAGGGGACATTCCGTGCCGAGTGATTGTGAGGTTATGCACGAGGGGACATTCCGTGCCGAGTGTTATTATATATGCACGAGGGGACATTCCGTGCCGAGTGATTGTGAGGTTATGCACGAGGGGACATTCCGTGCCGAGTGTTATTATATATGCACGAGGGGACATTCCGTGCCGAGTGATTGTGAGGTTATGCACGAGGGGACATGCCGTGCCTTTTCTGTTCATTATATGTTTGAGAAGTTAAATTTCTGCCTTATCTTTACGTTTCATTTATTACCATGTTCTGCTGTGCTAGCATATATTATTCCCTATCTCCCCAGCATGTTCTCCCCGTATCTGTCTCACTTGCGTATTTCTGTTGCCATTTTTCCTGTTATTATATAAAATTGCACAGGTACATAGGTTGTGTTGCTCCTAGCCTCGTCACTACTTCGTCGAGGTTAGGCTCGACACTTACTCAGTACATGGGGTAGGTTGTACTGATGCTACACCTGCACTTCTTTATGATGTGCAGATTACGTAGCTGGACCCGGTGATCACTGACGATCGGAGCATCTCATCAGTCACATAGGAGACTTCGAGGTAGACCCGCAGACGTTCGTGGGCCTTGACGTCACCTTCCACTTTCCACTTTCAGCTCTGTCTTACTTTGTATTTCGAGGACAGGCCTATGTATTTATTTCAGACCTTTTGTTGTAGTAACCTCTTAGATAGTCCGTGAGTATGTGACACCAGTTCTGGGATTTTGTATATGGGTTTTATTTCGAAATTGCTATGTTATATTTTGGTTATTGCTAAATTTCATATTGTGGGCCATCGATGCCCTAGTTAATTTGCTCGTTTTAGTCGTTGATGAGTTATATTCAGTTAAAACGTTGGCTTGTCTGGAGGGTTCACCGTTAGACGCAGTCATGGCCCGAAGGTGGGATTTCGGGTCGTGTTAAGTTGGTATCAGAGCCCTAGGTTGCTTAGGTCTCACAGCTCACGGACAAACTTGGTAGAGTCTGAGGGATCGGTACGGAGACGTCTGTACTTATCCCCCAGAGGCTGCAAAGTTAGGAATAACTTCACATCTTTCATTCTCTGTCGTGCC
>ML244307.1:0-15331 GCA_005239495.1 Nicotiana undulata
CTACAATTAATAAGAGTAAATGCTCTTGAAACGAGCCTTAATCTAAGCAATATGGTATAAAATTTGCCAAAATTCTCCGGCACATCACCTTTTCCAAAAGGAAACGAGTTGTCCCAATAATGTTAAAAACCCTGGCTATCCGCGAGGAAAAAAAATAGGCACGACAACATGGCGACTCTGCTTATTTCTAGGCTTTTACCAAGGTTCAAAATGTTTAAAGGAACAAACCAGAAGAACATGATTGATTTGATTTTAATACGTATTAGGCCTAAGGTTTGCCTAGGCATCGTATACATTGCCTACTTGTTTTTAAAGAGTGAACATGCACATTTGGGTTTTGATTTTAATAGATACATGTTTGCAGGAAATTGTTTTAAACATGTTAACCATATTTTACGGGAGTATTAGATCATGTTAACTAGGCGTTCAAGTTCTGATAAATAAGAAGTCCTAAGGGCAGGATATCTAATGCACAAAGTATCACCTTAAGACATGGTTTCTATATGTCATGTTTATGAGATGCATGAGCAATACATTATGACAGTCTTTGTTACTCATTTAACTATACTAGGAACATGGTATCAGATGGCGTGAATATATAATAGATATGTTAAAATGAAGAACCTAAACATGATTTTTAATGTATGGTATGCATGTCCTAGGCATGATACTATTGCGCACATAGGGAAATAAAGCCTAAGTCATGATTTCTACCCATACTACACTAAACATGCATAATTCCTCCCATATTCACTACCCAGCCCCAATAGTTTATTTACAAATTATTACAGACCATAGCAAATGAATTACAGTAATTGCAAAGAGAAAAATAATAAGTTATTCTATAGAGAGCCTTCAGACAGGCCCAACCTTCCAGCCTCACACCTTTTGAGCTTCACAACCTTACATAGCCTGGGTGCGGCAAAGCTCTCAAAGGTCCTTGTGAGGGCCCTGGCCAATACCAGCACCCAAAAGTTGAGATAGGTGCAGTGTAGAATTACCTGCCTCAGTGCGTCAAAGTTCAGAGGGAACTCAAGGTACCTAAGCAATGCTCACACTGAGGGGGTGGATCCTAAAGGTCTAAGAATAGTGTGAAGTGCAGGAAGGAGTAGTTAAAAAGAGTTAAGTTTGAAAAAGAGTTTGAAATAACATGACTTTAGAGAATAATAGAAAGATATTTTATGTAAAATTAGTTTGAAAAGGAAGCAGTAGAATAGTCACAACTCAGCAAGTATGCAG
Organism: Nicotiana undulata; assembly: GCA_005239495.1. NCBI lineage: Eukaryota > Viridiplantae > Streptophyta > Magnoliopsida > Solanales > Solanaceae > Nicotiana > Nicotiana undulata. The sequence goes on from ML244307.1 coordinate 1,240, forward strand.
AAATCAACAAAAGCAAACACAAATAGGGGAAAGGGATTGGGACAAGTAATAGTAGCAGCATCTTTGCAATAATTAATCCTTAGCACAAAGTTACAGATTTTCACAGAGTATGATATGCCAAGAGTTTATCATATATTATAGATACAAGTCTGAGAATACTAAGTGTTATAGGTGCATTAGAAGCCAGGCAATTGATAAATAAACATACATAAAGGGATGCTAGAAGAACAAGAGAGATCATAGAGAGAGAGTAGACATCTAGTTACATGGTAGGAAATAGAACCATAAGTAAAAGCACAAAAGAAACAACAAGAATCTTAACCAAAATTGAAACATATTGTTTGAGGATGTTGTAAACTTAAACTAGAACATACCAGTGTTAAGAGAGAGAGTATAGCAGAAGAGAGAAAAATGATAGCACTATTAGCCTTGGCTTGCAGCCGGCTAATGATAGGCAAGAATAGAGAGCAGCAAATAGAGCCAAAGAGATACAGAAAGAAAGAGCACAAGTAGTGTAGATGTCTGTTGTGTTTGTGTGATCAAGAGTGTGTTTTTGAGTGTGTGTAAAGAGAGAAGACATGGTATATATAGTTTGAAAAACGAGTAGTCACATAGGTAAAGGGTGCACGGTTATGGAAATACAACCAATTAGTATCACTTAAAATACTGGACTCCTTCAATTAAGGAGGTAAGTTCAAACAGTGCAGCCAGGGCTATGTAAGGAAAGGAAATCGACTTATAAGACTGATTTTGCTTAATTAGAGACAAGGAAATCATATGGCACATAATAAGAGCCAAATACATAGTATATAATTAAGGAAAGTTGAACTAAAATTATATTTATAAAGTAAAGAAGAGTATCAACTTTAAAAATCAATTGAAGGAATCTCGAATGCAATCACAATTACAGGGAATCCAATGTAGTTAAGGAAAGAATCACATAAACATGGAAAGAATTCAAAAATTGGTACAGAATTACAAAGGGAATACACAATCATGTATTCAAGGAAAACATCACAAGCCCGGGGATATTTTTACACAGAAAGGCAGTATAAAATCAATAGGTAAACAAGAAAATAAGGTCTCAAATTACAAGGAATCCAGGGTTCAAAAATAATAAATCAGGAACCCTAACAAGCTGAAACCCCAGAGAATTAAGGATTCAAATAGGAGCAACAGTGATGAATCGAATAAGTCACAGGCAAGAGGTCGGAAACCCTAGTAGTAAAACATCTGAAATTAAGGACTATCATGAACTCAGTAATAACTAAAGAAAATAACAAGGAAAGCATGATACGAGCAAATATTAGAAACTCTAATGAACAAAACATAATACATTCAAAGAAAACTTGAAGCATTCATGGGAAACAGTGATACCATAATATTCAAGGCAACAAGGAATCACAAAATACTCGTATAAACATAGTATAGGTAGCTAAATTGAAAGAAGAACTGTTTTGAAAATGGGTCGAGGAACCCTAGTTTTGAAGTTGTTTAAAAAGATGAGATTTTCCGGAGAAAAGAATAGACACTTCATAATATGGTAAAAATGTAAAACGGATCTTAAAAGAAAACCGAGATACAGAAGATTAGGGTTTCGTGGAACCCAGAAAAGAGGGCAAACCTCCGAGATGGCATAGATTTAGGCCGGAGAGACTGTAGCACTTACTCAAACGGTCGGGGAAAGGCCGGAAAATGGCAAGAGGCCCAAAGGAGGTGAGTGGACCGCTCCAGGCTCGTCTGAAGAACTTAAGGTATAATTGAGCAGGTGAGAGGCAGGTAGATGGCCAGGAGGTGATGGAGAACCAAGTTTCCGGTGAAAATCCACCGAAGAAGACGACCAGAGACCGTCGGAGAAGACGAAGTCAAGGAGACTTCTGGAGAGTCGTAGAGAGAGATAGAGAGATAGAGAGATAGAGAGAGGAACCGTCTCGAAGGAAAATGAGACGGAGGGGAGGGGTTAGGTGTGTTTAATTAGGGGTATCTGGGCCATTGATCTAATTTGATCAACGGCTCAGATTAATTCGAAACTGGGTCGGGTATGGTTTAGGATCTGGGTTGGGTATTTTAATTGGGTTTTGGGTTGGGGTTAATTAGGCTAGATTTTAAATAATAAATGGCTAGATATTAAATACCCAAAAATAGATAATAATTAAATAAACAACCAATAATTGTACAAAAACTGAAATTGAGTTTAATTAGATGAAATTACAGTAGTTAAACAATATTAAGTGTAAAAATAATGCATAAGTTTCGAATTAAAATAATACACAATGTTCAATTGGGCTATAATTGCAAACTTATTGTAATTGAAATTAAATAAGACCCAATTGACTAATCCGTGAAATAATTGGATTTTAATAGATAAAAAAAATGATTATAAATAACATACTGAGCTGGGAAACAATTTGAGATTATTTATAGCACAATTTATGAATTATAAAAATATACAATATTAAATAAATAGGGAAATAATTTAGATAAAATATGGAAAAATTAGGAATAAATACTCAATATTGCAAAGAGTGATTTTGAAAGATTATATACCAGTTTGAAAATAATTTGAGGAAATATTGGGTATCAACAAGGGGTTCATTTACAATTACGTTGCTAATCAGAGGTAGGGTGAGGGCTTGAAATTATCCCAAGGGGAAGGTGTTAGGCACCCCACAGGATCCACAAGTGTGGTTCCCGGCCAAATGGTTTTTGTGAATTTGCACAATTAAACAAGTGACAAGTAAGGGCTCAAGTAAGAGGAGATTTTAAGTATTAAGCAAGCAAGTGTTTGGAAAACAATTATTAAACGACTAAGTTTTGGAAAAGAGTTATAGTCTAACATTTAAAGGAAGGGTTGTCCTAGGTTTGAAATAATATGGATCACATCAATGCAATACCCGGTATGACACTCCTCAGAGAGGGGCTACACGTGGTATTAGCGCATCGGTCATCATATCCATATTCTACCCTTTCCCACCCTGTGAAGGTAATTAAAGCGCGTGTAGGTCACAAACTCTATTGCGTGCTATTACCCGTCCCATCCTATTAGTCCCGGAGGAGGTTAGGACCACTATCCTAAAGGGAGGTACTAGGCAGACCCTAAGGTTTAAAGGTAATATTCAAAAGTGACATGTAAAGAACATATAAGACTGTAGTAAATGGGAAACGCATAGAAGCACATAAGAGGCTCAGATTTACCTCCACAAATAATGCATATAATTAGCACGACTCAAACACATATAAGGGCAATATTGATAATTAAGATCCTAAAACACGGTGTCTAGGTGAATTTAGAGGATAAACAAACATGTAGTTTTGTCATTACTTGAAATCCCTAATCCGTTTGCCTACTGATTGAAAAGAACCTGTTAGCATTAAGCAATACACACAAGAGAGGCAGACTTCCAGTTATAGAAATTTAATCCCCTAAGGCTTGTTTAGGAGAGGACAATGTATCAGAATTATTAGAGAAATTGTTGTAGTTTTTTACCTAAACATGTTGTTCTAGGTGATGTAAATTTGAGAATGCAAAGTCAATTACCGATTTATATTATAAGCAGATATGATGAACGTAATGTAAAATTATTTTTATATCTTTTATAAATCAGCAGTTTAAACTTAAGAGAAGCTGATTAAATGCAAACGAAACCTAGAGCATGGTATCAAACATGCATATATGAATGCAGGATGATTAAGATCTGATTTTGAATGCGCAAGAGTAACAGATGTATGTTGATTTTATTATCCTAAGAGTAGGAGTTCTAAGTGATAGGAATGAACATAAATTAGAGGCATGTTGTACGTTAAAGCAGTAGACATGACAACCTTAAGGACATGGTATCTAGTGCATGCTTGACATGGTATGCAAAAGTGACAAGTTCATTAATTATTCACCTAAGACATGATTTCTATGTGAAACATGGTGAAGTACAAATTTGTTAATACTCGTTTGAGACAGGATTCAGTTTTAGAATGCATGAACATAATAACATGGCAACATTTTATTGTTATTATTGAACAGGCAGTGGCATAACAGTGCTGAAAACAGGTTCATGAAATCCTAATAGCATGATATCTAATGCACACATTAGGAATGTAAACCTAAGCATGGATTCTACCCATCTATATTTATGGCATGCATAGTTCTCCCTTTTTTCCTTTTTACTATCCGTCCCCAAGAGTTGTTTATAACTTATTACAGTCCAATGAATAAATTATATAACTAAAATGGAAAATAAGAAGTTATTCTATAAGGAGCCTACAAATAGGACGAAGTGTTCCAAACCTCATTGCCATCAGCCTTTCATAATCCGGGTGTGTCAAAGTTCCCTAAGAACCTCAAGGCCTCCTAGGCAATGCTCACACCCAGATTTAGTAACCCAGAATTTGACATGTGCGGTGTGGAAATGCCTGCCTCTATGTGTCAGAGTTCAGAGGGAGCTCAGGGGTCCCAAAGTAGTGCTCACACTGAGGGGGCAGGGCCTATGGTCTAAGAATAAAGTGAAGTGCAAAAGATTATTTGGAAAAGAGTTGAGTTAAAAGAACCTTTCTAAAGATTGGTTTATTTGAAATAGCTTGCAAGTGAGTAGTTTAGGAAAAACAGTTTCAGAATCAATCAACCAACATTAAACAGCACATAGTGCATAGAGACAATACAGACAAGGGAACATGGAATGGGGATATGTAGAAAACAAGTTAGGATACCAGAATATTACAGCATGTACAAAGCTCAGACAGACATAGTTTGCCACAAAAGGTTCATGCCAGGGGATTAAACAAAATCAGATTGAGGGAGTACTGGGGAGATGCCAGCATCCAATACACATAATTACACATAGGTTCATAAAGAGTCATGTGTTCAAGATTACATGGAGACTAGGTGACACATAGTGCAACTATAGTATACTAGGGATCACAAGAGACATAAGCAAAATTACATTGACACATGCAAGAGGTCGTGCATACACTGAGGCTAAAGAGAAAAGTACTGAGAACTAGAAACAACAGAGTATACCCACTAGTTGCAGATAGGACAACAAAACCATAAGTAGAAGTAGATAAAGAATAGTATAAACTGAAATACCCAAAGAAACGTATTGTTTTGAAGCATAAAAATAAATTCGAGACATACCAGTTGGAAGGATAGCATGTATAGAATGAAGAGTAAGCAAGTATGTGAACTAGTCTTGGCTTTTAGCAGACTAGTAGCAAGCAAGCAATGAAGAGAAGAAGTGTGTGTGTGAGTAAGAGAGAGTTTGAACAATGTACATGTTCGTGTCTCTTAATGAAAGAGTAGTGTGTATATATATAGTTTGAAAGATAGGTGGCAAATAAGGTAACAAATAACAGTTCAGCAAATTATGGAAGTGCACATCAATTATAATCACATTAATATCAGTACTCCCTTTAATTAAGGAGTCAATATTCAAACGGATACAAACATATATAAGGAAAGGAAATCTTATAAACTGATGGTACAAGCATAGGGCAGTATATGGCACATAAGTAAGACCATGTTCATAATATTATTTAAGGAAATTATACGTGTATTAACTTGACAGCAATATTGGTACGAGAATGAAGCAGGGAATAATTTAAAATTGGGAAATCAACAAGGGGATCCATGAGTGAGGTCCTAACTATGGGCAATCAACACTGACCAAAGGAAAATACCACACAAGGGAATAACTTCAGCAAATATAGGAATAGTACAGAACAATCAAGACTAAATTCAGTATTGCCCCAGTTAAGGAAACAACATAAGAATCAGTGTGACAACATATTCAACAAAATAAGGCAAGGAAATAATTTAGATTAAGATCATTAATGTATTACCATAGGAGATCAGTGGAGGACACTAATCCCAGGGAATCAGGATTCGAATAGGAATAACATCAATTAAACGAAATTAGCAGATAATAAACAAGAAGTCAGACAGCCGTAGTAACGAAGACATATGAGATTAGGGATTCTCATGGACTATAGGGTAAACAGTAAGATAAACGGGAAAGCAGGAGAAATCAAAAACATAGATGAATAACATAGGGTAAAACATCAGCGAATCACAAAGCTCATGGAACACATACACATATGCAAACACTATTATCACATACAAAATCAAGGACTTAGGGTTTAGGACTAGAAATTAGGGGTTTCAACACAACAACTTAGACAAGAGCGAGAAACCTAAATAAATTACTAAAATATAGTAGGAATCATAGAATAACACTAAAAATTATAGGAAAATCATTTCAGAAAGGGGTCATGAAACCCTAGCTTTAAAAACAAAGAGTCACTTTAGAGACAAATCAGAGAGTTTTTGAGGAAAACAACAAGATAGCTTAAAACCTACACAGATCTATCATATCTAAAAGAATCAGGGCTTTTGAGCATTAGGGTTTCAAAAAGAACCCAGAAAGATAAGAAAAACTTCAAAAATGTTACTGGTTTAAGCCCCAAAGGTCATGGATCTTTCTCGAACGACCGGAGGTGGCCGGAGAATGGCGAGCACAGGCCCAGGGGGTAGGTGAGTTAACCCATGTCTCTTGAAGGCCTTAGATATGGAAAACACTGGTGTAAAAGGATAATAGGAGGTCTGAGGATGAGTACTCCATGGCCTTCGGTGGAGAGGTCGCCGGAGAAGACGAAGGGACTCAACGGAGCAGGGGAAGAGACGGGAAGTCTCTAGAGAGTCAAAGAGCTAGAGAGAGAGAGTAGAGAGATGAGAGATGAGTGAAAATGAGGGGTTCGGGGGGGTTAGTCCAGGTTTAATTATGGTAACACTAATCTAGGCCGTTGATTTAGATTGACCAACGACTCAAATTAGTGTGGGGATGGGCCGGGTATGAATCTGGTTTGGGTTGAGGCTAATTGGGTTGGGGTTAAATTAAATAGGCTGAAATCGAAATTAAAGTGGCTACTTTTTAAATACCCATTTTAAAAATAGATAAATAATTAATAAAATAGCCAATAATTATATAAAAATGAAATTAAGGCTAAATAGGTGAAATTAAAGTAATTAATTAATATAAAAATATAAAATGACTAATTATTGAATTAAAATAGTATAAAGTGTAAAATTAGGTTATAATTGCAAAATTATTATAATTATAGCTAAACAATGCCAAATTAGTTAATTTATGAAATAACCAGATCCTAATAGGATTAAAAATGATATATTGATCTGGGAAATATTTTAAAATTATTTATAATACAATTTATGAATTATTATTGAATATAAAACACTACATAAATAGGAAAATAAATTGANTATGCTAAGTAAATGAAAATTAAGTTAATTAGCTAATATAAAAATGTAAAAATGATTAATTATCGAATTAAAATAGCATAAAATATACAATTAGGCTATAAATGCAAAATTGTTGTATTTATAGCTAATAATGCCAAATTGGCTAATTAATGAAATAATTAAATCCTAATAGGATTAAAAATGATATATTGACCCAAGAAAGGTTTTGAAATTTTTTGTAATGCAATTTATGAATAATTATTGAATATAAAGTACTGAATAAATATGAAAATAAATTGATAAAAATATGGAAAAATACCAATTATTATAAAGAGTGATTTTGAAGGTATATATGCAAGTTTGAGAATAATTTGAGGGAAAATTGGATATCAACAACTGCCCCTCTTTACCCGGGAAGGATGAAAGAGTTATCGGCTAAAGATATGATGGCCAATTTTGACCGAATGAAATGATTTGAAAATATTTAGGCTGGACCCTAGTTTCTGAGTTGCCTACATATCCCTGGTTTTACAGGAATCAGGACACATGTAGTTCAAGAGTCATCGGCGAAGTATACCGATGAAGTTCTAGAAGAAACAGACGCAAAGCACAAGGTTAGGCAAACAAACAGCTGACGAGGTAGTTTGGGAGGACTGGAGCAGACCGCTCCTGTCAGGATGACTGTTGCTTGCCGGATTACCTGCCAATAAATAATACGAGCATATATTGTGCGTGTTTTAAACATGATGCAAATTCTCGTCGGACCATGAATGCTTGTCTTTGGACGGTTAAGGATGACGTCTTCAGACCATGATGTCCTAGGCCATGAATTGCTTGATGCAGGATTCGCAGGCCATGAAATGATGTTCTCGAGCCATGAGGATGGTGCCTCCGAACCATGACGCCTTTGAATAATGATATGGAAAATCGAAAGAGATCCTCGGGCCATGGCATTGTGTTCTCGGTCTATGAAGATGGTTCTTCCGAACGATGGCGCCTTTGGATAAGTTTGCGATATTTCAGCCCATGAAGATGCAACAATATGATGCTAACAAGACAGAGCTTAGTCTTGTGAATTAAAGGGGCAGAGCTTAACCTGAAAGGAAAGCGAAGGAAATAGTGCTTGAGACGGTAGCCATTCTTGAAAAGTAAATTAGAGGCAGTGGTCATTTTTGAAAAATAAATTGGAGACAGCGTTTAGCCTCGGAAGGCAAGAGAGTAGCCTTATGTAAGAATGCGAATGCAGATGGAGACATTGTTTAGTCTCGGAAGGCAGAATAGTAGCCTTATGCAAAAATGTGAATTCAGATGGAGACAACGTTTAGTCTCGGAAGGCAGAATAGTAGCCTTATGCAAGAATGCGAATGCAGATGGAGACATCGTTTAGTCTCGGAAGGCAGAACAATAGCCTTATGCAAGGTTGTAGATGCAGATGGAGACAACATTTAGTCTCGGAAGGCAGAAAGGTAGCCTTATGCAGAGATGCGAATGCAGATGGAGATAGTGTAAGGTCTCGGAAGGCAGAAAGGTAGCCTTATGCAGAGATGCGAATGCAGATGGAGATAGTGTAAGGTCTCGGAAGGCAGAAAGGTAGCCTTATGCAGGTGTCACGACCCAAATCCTAATTCAGGTCGCGATGGCGCCCAACAACGGGGTTAGGCAAGACAATATAGAGGACACTAGGTGTTATCCCGTTGCCCGTCTGATCTAAACATGTCGGAAATTACCAATATTAAACAATCAACATAATGCTAGCATGATACGACATTAAAAATCATGAAAATATAAAGGCACAGGGCCAAACCGAAGCACATATGTAGATACACAACCCAAACCCGAAATACAAACTACGTGTGTGCCAGGAACTAGTGTCACGAGTGTCACGGGCAACTACTTAATATACAATGACTAAAAATAAATACAGGGCCTCAGTCTGAATGAAATAGACAGAGAACATGACAAAAGAAACTCCAGGGTGCTGCCAGGAAGTCCCCAAGAAGAGCAGCTCACCGTGAAGTATGATCACACAATCAATACCTAGCACCGGCCTGATAATCATATATACCAGCCTCCGTACCTGTACAGTCAAGTACAGAAGAAAAAGAAAGTGCGACGTGAGTACATAAATAAATATGTACCCAGTGAGTATCCCGTCTAATCACGAAGAAGTAGTGACGAGAGGTCGACTCGATACTCACTAAGGTCCAACAGTAATAGTATAAAACAGGATATAAGGAAAGCAGTAGACATGTAAGTACTCCACCACAATTGTGAAGGGAATATAGAGTTTCCAAAGAAATATTGAAAGCAATAACAACTTACCTGTCCCTCTTCCCAAACATCTGTCAAATCTCAAATCAGGAAAACGGTACCAAACAGACATGCGCCCACAGGAGTAAGACAACCGGTCAGAGTCATGAGGAAGAATAGCTTTGCACTGCCGGGGATCGACCGGCCCGTACCAAGAGTGCATGCTTAAATAGCTATGCACTGCCGGGGATCGACCAACCCGTGCAAAGAGTGCATGCTTACAAATAATCCTGCCTACGCATTGTCGGGGATCGACCGACCTGTACCAAGAGTGCGTCTAAATAGATATGCATTGCCGGGGATCGACCGGCCCGTACCAAGAGTGCATTCTTACCAATAATCCTGCCTACGCACTGCCAGGGATCGACCGGCCCGTACCAAGAGTGCGTCTAAATGTAGTCCTATCATATCATAGTGTAACTTCGTCCATGCACTGCCAGGGATCGACCGGCCCGTACCAAAAGTGCATTCTTAATTAAATCCCGGTGCACTGCTGGGGATCGACCGGCCCGAACCAAGAGTGCACTATAAATCCGCCGTGGTGTACGGCCCGCTCCCATAAGAGTGAAGGAAATTACAAATCGGTCGCGGGATGTTAATTACGAAGCGACAACATGCGCACACAGAATGTAAAGTTCATCTCACCACAATCCTTTCCAATTATTTAAGTAAATGAAAGCTCAGGGAAACAGTAACATATATAAAAGCATGAATCTAAGCATATAGTTCGTTTAAGGCAGAATACATGGGATGTTGTTGTCCTAAGCTACCCGGACGTGACAATAGTAGTCACTACGTACGGACTCTCGTCACGTAGTATGCACGTAGCCCCCAAACACAAACATACAACACATAGAACACCTATGGGGACAATTCCCTCTTACAAGGTTAGAAAGGAGACTCACCTTGCGGCGAAATCACCCCTCGGATCAATGATGCGCCCGAATCTCCGAAATATACTCTCGACGGCTCGCAAGTAGCCAAATATAGTGTAATTGAAACAATTCAAGATCAAGGAAGAAGAATTAACCAAATAACCCAAAATTAAGCATTCTTGAAGGATTTTGGAATTTCGACCCCGGGCCCACACGTTCGAATCCCGAAAATTCTCAAAGGAATCATTTACCCGGAGCCTAAAGATCATAATTACGTGTTTTCTACTTGAATTAATGGACTTAAGTGAATAATTCACAATTTACCCCAAGAGCCCTAAGATTTTTACCAAATTTCATGATTCTTGATATTTTAGAAGTTAATCTAGTTGAATTCTATGTATAATTTAGGAATTTAAGGAGGAATTACCTACCTTGTTACTAGGGGGGGCGGGGGGAGGGGTCGTGGAGGGTGTTGCTCAAGCTTGGAACCTCTATAATGGAGTTTTGAATGCAAAAGAAATGAAGGAAACCCGTCCTTGGACTTTTAAATATGGCTGCCTACAGGAGTTTTCGCACCTGCGACCTTGGGACCGCACCGGCGAGAAAAGGGCCGCACCTGCGGAATATTGCGAGGGAGCTGGGGACCGCACCTGCGGAGGGGTTTCCGCACCAGTGGACCCGCTCCTGCGGAAATTGTTCCGCACCTGCGAGGCTAAGACCGCAGGAGCGGTCCCGCACCTGCGGCTAAGCAACCGCACCTGCGGTCACACCAGCAACAACTGCACCAGCAATTGTTTTAGCTGGTTTTTGGCCTCGTGTGGTGTCCTCGAGGCACCTGGGCCCACCCAAGCCCCCTTCCAAATATACCAACAAGTCCCAAATTAAAATACGGACTTGCTCGAGCCTACAGAACACTCAAAACATCTCTAAAACTCAAAAATCACATCCCAAAACCCCTTAATTCATAGCTTAAGAATTCCAAGATCTAGAATTCCTATAACGATACGCCGAACTGACCTATACAACTCGGAATGACTTCATATTTTGCACACAAGTCATACATAACATAACATAACTATTCCCAGTACCGGAATCCCATTCGGACCTCGGTAACACAGAGTCACATTCCAAACCAAATTTCAAAACAGGAAAATCCTAATTTCCATCTCGGACGCCGAAATGCTCCTAGGTCATCAAAAACCCGAGACGAACATACACCCAAGTCCGAAATCATCATACGAAGCTATTGGAGCTGTCAGAACTCGATTCTGAGGTTGTTTGCTCAACATGTTGACCGAAGTCAAATTTGGCCAAATAGGCCAACCTTAAGGAACCAAGTGTTCCGAAATCACTCAAACCATTCCCAAATCCTGAACCACCCGCTCCCGCAAGTCATAAAGCATGAATAGCTGTTATGGAAGGTTTCATTCATAGGAACGGGATCCTAATACGCAAAATGACCGGTTGGGTCATTACAGCAGGGATGCAGATTGAGTTAGCGTAAGGTCTCGGAAGGCAGAAAGGTAACCTTATGCAGAAAATGAAATGACAATAGGAATTCTTAGCTAATAGAAGATTGAAACATTGTGATTGTGGAGCATTATTTGTATGGATAATAGACGCTGGCAAGTGTGATGGTTTCGAGAATTGTGATTTTGAACAGGTTCGTTCCTTGTGTGGACATCGACCTTTGGCGTTTGTGATGAAGATTGTGACTTCTCTGCGTGTTTGTTCTTTGTGCCTGCATCCAAAAAAAATCATGAGTTTTGTAAATAGGGGGGGGGGGGNGGCTCTTCTTGACTTGTTCGGCTTGCTCCGATGTTGCTGTCTGTGTCATCGGGGTAGCGTTGCTAAACAAGATGTTTCAAGAACAAACATGCATGATTTGTAAAAGCATAATGTCTAATTTTAAAATAATTTTGGGATGAACCGACGACCGTGACGTGGTTCAAGACATTGCAGCCTCTCATGCTATGGAATATTGAGGGTCCTCCTCAAAATTCTGCCCCAGTTTGGATGGGTGAATGCTTCTGATTGTTGCTCTTGCGGTGATCGGCTCTTCGGAATATTGAGGGTCCTCCTGAAAATTCTGCCCCAGTTTCCAATAGCGGGAGAAAATGATTTTTTTATTGAATTGTGACCGAACACATAGACCTTCCTACGTATCCCCTCTTAAACGGGAATTAGGTCAGGCGTAGTTCAATTTACATTATTGCGAAAGCATAAAGATTACGCATAGTAGCGTTTGAACGCATCTGAATTTATTGGTTTTGGACAAACTTCTCCGTCCATTTCTGCAAGTATAAGTGCTCCTCTTGTGAGCACTTGGTGAACCATATACGGACCTTCACAGTTGGGAGAGAACTTGTCTTTGGCTTCGTCCTGATGTGGGAAGATTTTCTTTAACACCAACTATCCTAGTGTGAACTGTCTTGGCTTAACTTTCTTGTTGAAGGCTCTGGTCATTCTGTTCTGATAAAGTTGACCATGACAGACTACATTCATTCTCTTTCCGTCTATGAGGGCTAGTTGCTCATAACGGTTCTTTACCCATTATGCGTCGCTGAGCTCAGTTTCTTGTATGATCCTTAGGGAAGGAATTTCTACCTCAGCGGGAATAACAGCCTCCGTACCATAAACCAGCATATAAGAAGTTGCCCCTGTTGATCCTCCTTAGTATCTTCTTGATGTTTTTGTTCGCGGCTTCTACAACTCCGTTCATATGGGGTCTATATGCTGTGGAATTCTTGTGTTTGATCTTGAAAGTCTCACACATAACTTTCATCAAGTCACTGTTGAGATTGGAACCATTGTCGGTGATGATTGACTCTGGAACTCCAAACTGACAAACAATGCGGTCACGGACAAAGTCGGCCACGACTTTCTTAGTAACTTCTTTGTAAGAGTCTGCTTCGACCCATTTAGTGAAGTAATCAATGGCTACCAGAATGAAACTGTGTCTGTTGGAGGCGGCATGCTCGATTGGTCCAATAACATCCATGCCCCAGGCGGCAAACGGCTAGGGTGAGCTTGTTGCATTGAGCTCGTTTGGGGTACCTTTCATATCTGCATTTCTCTGACAACGGTGGCATTTTCGGACATACTAGATGCAGTTCATTTCCATGGTCATCCAAAAGTAACTAGCTCGGAGTATCTTCTTTGCCAGAACAAAACCGTTCATATGCGGACCGCAGGTCCCAACATGAATTTCCTCTAGTAGTTTTGATGCTTCTTTTGCGTCGACACACCTTAATAGTACCAAATCAGGAGTCCTCCTATACAGGATTCCTCCGTTGTGAAAGAAATTGTTGGACAACCTCAGAAGTGTGCGTTTCTGAGTGGAATTTGCAAGCTCTAGGTAACCTCATTTTGCCAAATACTCCTTGATATCATGAAACCAAGGATTTCCGTCTGCTTCTTCTTCGATGTGGGCACAATAAGCTGGCTGATTATGGATTTTCACTGGGATGGGATCAATGAAAGTTTTGTCTGGATTCTCAATCATAGAAGACAGAGTAGCCAATGCATCGGCGAACTCATTCTAAATTATGGGGACGTGTCGAAATTCTATCTTCGTGAACCTCTTTCTCAATTCCTATACGTGATGTAGATACGGTAGTACTTTGGAATTCTTGGTTTCCCATTCTCCTTGTACCTGATG
>ML244309.1:0-30899 GCA_005239495.1 Nicotiana undulata
TATGCGATCGCATACTCGACCGCATTTTAGCTCTTGATATTGGCCTATCTTTTCTGTTGCGGTTTGCGATCCTTGGGTGCATTATGCGTTTCGCATTTAAGTTATGCGACGCTCTCTTGTCAGATATGCGATCGCATAGTGTTGTTTCCCTCACTTTTTAGCTTCTTTGCTTTCTTTTCATGGTCTTGAGTATTTGCATCTCATGCACTGCAAAACGTCAAAATTCTATAAGTATAGAGGGTAAATGCTCTTGAAAAAAACTATAATTTAAGCAATTTGGTATTAAATGTGCCAAAATTCTCCGGCACATCAAGAGCCTAAGCGCCAGCCTAAAGAGCCTCAGGGCCGATCTAAAACAAGCCTAAGGTCCAATACGTAAGAGCCTAAGCGCCAGCCTAAAGAGCCGATCTAAAAAAGCCTAAGGGCCGACGCGTAAGAGCCTAATGGCCAGACTTAATAGCCTCAGGGATGATTTTAAAACCTAAGGGTCGATAAGCTCGAAGTCGAAACCCGACTCGAAGACTGAGCCCTAAACATGATAAATGTCAACTATTATTGATCGCGCATCAAGCGCAAAACCCCAAGGGGTTCATGACGAAGTCCAACTAATCAGACTAATTATCGGCACATCTGGCACAAAACTTAAGAGTTTTACCTCGAAGTCCAATTCATCTGGCTAATCATTGACGAACGTCAAAATCCAAAACAAAAGAAATACAGGCACAAACAATTGGAAATTCATGAAAAGAGAAAAACGAAAGGTTTCTTTATATATATATATATTGAAAATTCACAAGGGTGTATTTACAAGGCTTGTGCCTAAAGCCTTTAAAAGGGAGAGAACGAATAAAACCCTAATCTATCACCGGGGGTGTGCCTTCAAAGGCTCCCTCGAAGGTTGTGCCTTCAGTAGCTCCGACCTCGGCCCCCAGGTATTCAACGGCCTCTTCCCTCTCGAGGACTTCGCCTCCATCTTCATCATCTTCCGAGCCAGTGCTCAAATCACCTTCAGAAGTAAGTAGGACTGTAGCCTCCACTTATAGGGTCTTCACCCTCTAGTTCTCGTCAAACAGATCGATGCCCCTTGCATGTATATCCTCGAGAGCCTGCCTCCGAGATTTTAACCGGGCATGATCCATGGCGTGGGTCAATTGCAGCTCGGCCTCTTAGGACACCTCCTAGCCTGATCATTCGCAGCAACAACATCCTCTTTGTACGAGGATACAAGCGCATCGGCTTCAGCCCTGGCTGCGGATAGCACAACAACTGATTCGTTATAAAGATCTTTATATTTGATGCTTTTCACCCCCGCATCATGAAGTTGATGCTCACCTAAGGCCACCTTCCCCTGGAGGGTATCTCTCTCGGAGACTATCTCACTCACATGCCGCTTGAGTTTGAGAATTTTAGCATCCTTTGCCTGAACCTCCTCTCTCATCAGGGCATCGTTCTTCTCAAGCTTCAAAGATCAACCCAAAGGTGTTAAACTCTAAATTCAAGGTAAGCATGTAAATAAAATCAAAGAGAAGCTATATTACCTGCTCAGCAAGGCGGGCCCGCTCTTGAGACGCCGCCTCCAAAGGAGCCTAGAGGTCACAGAGTTCTTCCTCTTTCTTGGTGAAAAGATCTCGGAGATCATCGGCCTCCGAAGAAAGTTTCCTACACTCCCCCTCGTAGTGAGTCAACTCGGCTTGAAACTTAGCAAAGGTCTGGTTATAAAGCACCTTAGCCTGGAAGTGTAAAAGAAACAAGATTAGAAAGATGGAGATCAGGGTGCCGAGCAGAATTTATTACCTGTTCGTAGAGCCTATTGATCTCATTGAAAATGAACGGGGCATCGAGTTCGGGATTTTCCTCGGTCACAGTAAAATGTCCTTCAAACACATCTCTATCTCTGATGGACGCCCCCACATCGGAAGACTCTATATTTTGGGCACCCTGCATCTCCCTTAGTGATAAAGCCAGCCCTGATGGGGAATCACTTACCTCAATAACCTCAGATGGATCGGTCAGGGCCTTCTCTTACTTCTGGAGAGCCTCAGAACTAGGCTCCTCCAGCCCGCCTACCGAGTGTGCCACAACTCGAGAAATATTTTGTCCATCAACCGGCTCAGGGAAATTACCCGATACACCCTCGACGGCCTCTTCGGCTGGAGAAGGAGCAACAACAAATTCAAATTTTGATTTAGAAGCCTCCGGCTTGACAACCATCGGATCAGCAAGATGTGGGACAGTCAGGTTTTCTCCTCCCACGGGCTCTATCGAGGAGTCAGTTTTCTCCTCACCTTCAGCTCGAGGACTCTCCGATACCTCTAGAGTTAAGGCCACTAAGTCAGCCTTAGGTTCTTCCACTTTGTCCTTCTTGGATTACGAAGGCTCAGTCGGCAATTTCCTTCATTTTTTCTTCTCTTTATCGGGTTTCAGGGTATCTTCTTCCCCAGGCGGTGCTTCTCTCATCAAGGAGGCCTCTCCCAGACCTGCGCAAATACAAAATATAAACATAGGGAATGAGGATGTAATCAGTGATAATTCTTCTGAAAGATGAAATTACATTGAGAATAAGAACTCACTGTGGTTCGTAGCTTCCCATCGAGCCCTAGACATATCACGCCACACGCGCTCAACATATGGGCAAGTCAAATTTAGTTGGCCAACCCAGCCTGAGAGATCCTTAACTGCACCGGGGTACACCGCGATAATTGCATCAGCGAAGGGAGTCAGTTCATGGAGAAATTAATCCAAAAGAAAAATAAAATACTTAATTAACGTATCCACTCACGTTTCATGTTCCACTTTGCAGGGAACAATATCTTCTCCACTGAAATCAGGTCCGAGGTCCTAACTCGGACAAAAGGGCTCATCCACCCTCTGTCTCTAACCTCGTCAGTACAAACAAAAAAGGCTCTTGAGGCCCAACGTTGGAGCTTAGTCAGGCCACCAAGGAAGAGTCAAGGGCTGTACATTCTGACCAAGTGGTCAAGGGTAAAAGGCATCCCCTTGACCATGTTGGCAAAATATCTGATCATGTAAACAATGCGCCAAAACGACGAGTGAATTTGGCCGAGAGTCACTCGATATCATTCGTAGAAGTCGAGGATCACAGGGTCTATTGAGGGTGAGGATAGCTCCACAAGGCCGAGGGTAAATGGATAGGTATACACATTAAGGAAGACGACCTCGTATGTCATTATCTCCTCTCCCCGAGAGGGATTCTTCACCAGAACCACATCCCCCATGCGACAGTCCACCTTTATCTTCTCGATGTCCGTTACTAAGCTAATATATCGGGACATGGGTTCACACCATCCCGGCTTCAAAGAAGGCTTGTCGACCTTGAAATCGGAGGTCGTTTCGTAGGGTCAGGGGATGCACTCCTCGAGACGAGAGGGTACTGTTGCCTTTCCCTTAGACGAGCGTGAAGAAGAGGAAGGCTTATCGCCTTGAGGGACAGTGGTGGAAGTCTTCTCCATTCATGTTAAAGGATTTCAGAGGGGAGAAGGAAATGTAATCAGAGAAAGAACACAAGAGAAAAGTAAGAAGAACCCTTTTGAAGGCTTGAAGATGTAGTGAAAATAAGGGGCGAAGGAAGAAGTATTTATAGGGGCCAATCATGTACGTTGTAGGAGGCCAAAAGACAGCCAGCCGTTGTAATTAATTCGAAGTCTTTTCAAGGGATGTGCGAACGTGACCCTTTAAGGCCCCTTTTGTCACATCAATCGCTTGATATGGTGTAACTGACGTAATGGTGGAGGCATTGAAGGGTTGAGAATTCAAATCGTTTCCTGTCCTTTCATCCCAAGAAATGCGGGGACTATCTGTATACGGATAAAATCAAAGAGTTTGATTTTATGGCATTCCATAGCCCATCTTCAGAAGGCTCGAGGCACAACTCGAGGTTCGACCCCGACGAAGCACATCATGGATTCCCTATGCTCGACCTCGGGGTGGTGAAAAATTGGTGACTACCATGGACAAGAAGGAAATTCCCAAAAAACACGTGGTTAGAGCTGACCAGGTCTACAAGAATAGTACAAGTCTGTACCGTGACATTAAATAGATGTACCGACTGCATATATTTGTAATAAATGCATATGTACTATGTTGGGGTTCCCCCTCCTATATAAAGGGGGCCCTTGTCATTTTGTAACACACATGATATTCAATACAAGAAGAAGAACATTCTCTGCTCTCTAACTCAAACATACTCTACTATTGCTTTATTAATTCATTGCTGACATTTATTGCGTTTCATTGATTGTTCTTCATTTATTACTCATCATTGATCATTGGAGGCCACTTCCTAGGCCCTCCTTAACTGTTATTTGTTCATCGACCGCCTCCTATTTGGCAGCCTAGCTCGACCTCGAGGCCTTGCCTAGGCCAGCTCGAGACTCTGATTCACCTCGATTCGCAGTTGTTCAATTTGCATAACATACTCCTTAAGCTCTTATTTCACTTTCTCAACTCACACTTAGCATCTATTTCTTAACAACTAGTAATAGAACCACAAAATCAAATTTAATTGTAATTACCATTTTCAAGGTAAACAACTTTGTAGTTGGGCTCCCACGGACTTCGAGGAAGTTTGATGCTATATGGGTCATTGTGGATTGGCTGACCAAGTTCGCGCACTTCATTCTTATTGGTACTACTTACACTTCGGAGTGGTTAGCTGAGGTTTATATTCGAGAGATTTATTTCGTCTGCATGGCATTCCAGTTTCCATCATCTCTGATAGGGGTACTCAATTCACATCGCAACTTTGGAGGGCGTGCAACGGAAGTTGGGTACTCAGGTTGCATTGAGCACAACTTTTCACCCTCAGACGGACAAGCAGTCCGAGCGCACTATTTAGATATTGGAGGACATGTTGCGCGCTTGTGTCCTTGATTTTGGGGGTTCACTAGACCAGTTTCTGCCACTCGCGGAGTTTGCATATAATAATAGTTATCAGTCGAGTATTCAGATTGCTTCGTACGAGGATTTATATGGGAGGAGGTGTAGATCTCCGGTTTGAGTCGGGTGAGGCTAGACCCTTGGGTACAGATTTAGTGCAAGATGATTTGGATAAGGTGAAATTGATTCAGGAGCGGCTTCACACAGTGCAGTCTAGGCAGAAGAGCTATGCAAACAGGAAGGTCCGTGAAGTATATTTCATGGTTGGGGAGAAGGTATTGCTGAAGGTTTCACCTATGAAATGTGTTATGAGATTTGGAAAGGCGGGAAAGTTGAGCCCTCAGTTTATTTGCCCATTTGAGGTACTTAGAGGATTGGGGAAGTGGCCTATGAGCTTGCCTTGCCACCCAGCTTGTCGAGTGTTCATCCGGTAATTCATGTTTCTATTCTATGGAAGTATGTTGGCGATCCGTCCCATCTTTTGGACTTCAGTTGGAGGGTGATTTGACTTATGATGTAGAGCCAGTGGCTATTTTGGGTCGGCAGGTTCGAAAGTTGAGATCAAAGGATATAACTTCAGTGAAAGTGCAGTGGAGAGGCCAACCTGTGGAGGAGGCCACCTGGGAGATCGAGCGGGAGATGCGGAGCAAATATCCACACCTATTTGAGTCTCCAGGTATGTTTCTAGACTCGTTCGAGGACGAACGTTTATTTAAAATGGGGAGGATGTAACGACCCGGTCGGTCGTTCCGAGAATTATAGCCCCGTTTCCCCCATTTCTGCTTCCTTATGTGTTGTTCAGCTGTGTTGTGTTGTACCAGGTTGGTTCAGGTCCGGAGTGGTTTGGAGAAGAATGAGACACTTAGTCTCTTATTTAGAAGGTTAAGTTGGAAAAGTCAATCGGATGTTGACTTATGTGAAAACGGTCTCGAATTTGAATTTTTTTATGAATTCGTTAGCTCCGTTAGGTGATTTTGAACTTAGGAGCATGTTTGGGATGTAGTTTGGAAGTCCGTGGTAGAATTAGGCTTGGATTGGCGAAATTGGAAATTTGGTGATTTTTGGTCGGTAGTGGAGAATTAGATATCGGGGTCAGAATGGAATTTCGGAAGTTGGAGTTGGTTCGTAGAGTCATTTGTGATGTGTGTGCAAACTTTGAGGTTATTCGGACAAGGTTTGGTAGGTTTCGGCATCGTTTGCGGAAATTGGAAGTTTAGATGTTCTTAGGCTTGAATCCGAGGTTAATTTGGTAATTGGATGTTGTTTTGCGAGTTCCGAGGATTCGACCAAGTTTTTAAATTGATATATAACTTGTTGGTGCCTTTGGTTGAGGTTCTGGAGGCCTCAGGTGTGTTTCGGGGTGAGTTTTGGGCAAGTCCGGGAAATTCCATAACTGAGATATGCTTCTGGTTGCACTCGCGGACCTCAACAAAATTTCGTGGACCGTAGTAAGATTCGCGGACCGTGGCAGGATATCGCGGACAGCGGTAGGGATGGGCGCGGACCACATATTCTTTGTCACGACCGCAGGAGCTTGGGATTTTCGCGGACCGCGTAGTGGGGATCATAGAGTGCACTATAAATACGGGGTTCAGGGTTTTATTTTACATTTTGGACCTAGGGAGCTCGGTTTGTGATGAGTTTTCGAAGGCTTTTCAAGAAATTCATCGGGGTAAGTGATTCTAACTCAGATTTGGCTAATATACATGAATATATCACTGATTTCATCATTTGATTAGTACTTTGAGGTGCAAATTTGGGGGAAAATTGTATAAACTTCATAAAATGGATTTTTGGAATTTGAATGTCGATTCGAAGTCGGATTTTTATAAATTTGATATGGTTGGACTCATGAGTGAATGGGTTTTCTATTTTTTTATTTTTTGTCGGATTTTGACATGTGGGCTCGGGGGCCGGGTTTGACCGAATTAAGGATTTTTGCACTAATTTGATAATGTTCATGTGGGATTCATTCCTTTAGCATATATTGATGATAATATACTGATTTTGGATATATTCGAAGCGTTTGGTGGCCAAGTCGAGCGGCAAGGGAGTCGCGAAGTAGGATTTTGGGCTTGATTGAGGTAAGTAACGCTTCCAAACTCGGTTCTTAGGGTTCGAAACCTAGAGCTATGTGATTAGTATTGAGGTGATACATATGCCAAGTGACGGGCGTGCGGGCGTGCAACGTGAGAATTGTAGCCTGGTTCATTCCATGACATCGCTTAGTGACTCTTTCTTGTTGATATCTGTGGAGCTATCATGTGATTATGTAAATGTGCTACAAATCATGCTAGGTATCCTGTTAAGGTTTCATGCCGTTAGGTCATTTCTTGATGTCATCTCATTATTTCCATTGATGTTGTGTACTCAGTATTACTCATGCATATCATATCATGTCTAAGTCTCACTTGTTATTATTTGGCACATCATATCATTGTTTTGGGCTAGTTTCATGGCATTGTGAGCCCGTGTGTGAGAGGTTGGAGAGTGATGACTGAGAGCCTAATTATGAGTGATAGTTATGGGATCGGGCTGCACACCACAACAGTTATGTTGATGATTGTGATAGCGCTTTGGCTGTAGGAGCCCCTCCGGAGTCTATAACACACCTCTAGTGAGCGCAAATGATATTATTGTGGGATGGATTTCCTTGGACATGGATTTGTCCGAAGTATTGATACCTGGAGATGGATTTCTCCGCAGGGTTAGATTACCTTTTTTCCTCGGTACCGAGTGACTATATATTCAGCATCGAGTATGTTTCTAGATGGATTTCCCTAGGCCGGATGGACATATGCGGTACTGAATGGTTGAGCACTTGAGAGTGGGAGTACATGGTACATTTCATACACACTTTGCATTGACACGTAGCGATTTGCTCTGCTTTATACTTCACATTGTCCAGATTTGTATTTACTTTACCATTTGAGCTGAATACTTAAATTGAAAGCTTGCGTACTTTATCGCACAATTTATTTTTGTTTACCTATTGAGGTTTAGTTCGCCACTACCTATCAGTCCATAATTTTGACTTGTTACTTACTGAGTTGGTGTACTCACGTTACCACCTGCACCTTGTGTGCAGATCTAGGTATCTCAGGCCATGGTAGTGGATGTTGAGCATTTCAGTTGCAGATAATTATTGGAGATAGCAAGGTAGCTGCCTGGCGATCGCACTCCCGCCTTTCTCCTTCCTTATCTCCCCCTTAGTATATTTTGGCTATTCTCAGACTATGATGTCTTGCTATGTTTCAGAACATTTGTAGTATTGGCTCATGACTTTGTGACACCCGATGTCGGGGTTTTATTTTCCGCATTATGGTTTTGAGTTTATATCTTTTATTCAAATTTCAGTGTGAAAAAAGGTTTTATCTAATTTTTAATGAAAAATCGAATTGTTTGAGAGTGTATTGGCTTGCCTAGTTCCGCGATAGGCACCATCACGACCGGGTTGGTTTTGGGTCGTGACAAGTACCGATAAGAGCCTAGGTTACATAGGTCTCACAAGTCATGAGCAGGTTTAGTAGAGTCTTGCAGATCGATGCGGAGACGTCCGTACTTTTCTTCGAGAGGTTGTAGAAACCTTAGGAAAAATATCACATTCTTGAATTCTTGTCGTGCTGACCCATTGTTTCTAGTAACTAAACTTCTATTGTTTCAGTCTCTCAAGATGGTTAGGACCCGCACTACCGGACAGGGTGACCAGCCACCAGTGCCACTAGTTAGGCCCGCTAGGGGTCCAGGTCGCGATCGAGGCCGTAGTAGGGGTAGGAGTGCAGCCCGCGCAGCAGCCGAGGCTGTACCTATGGACCCTCCCGTTGTTCTAGATCAGGTCCCAGCCGCAGATGCTTCAGCGGGACCAGCTCAAGCACCTCCTGTGCCTATTGTGATTCCTGGCATTTGGAGGCTCTAGCTCAGATTCTGTTAGTGTGAACTAGCCTGGCTCAGGCGGTCTTAGCTACTACGGCCACAATTACTTCTCATGTCGGGGGAGGCACTTAGACTCCTGCCGCTCGCACACCTGAGCAGGTTGTTCAGGAACTTCAGACACCGGGTGCACCTCCAGCCCAGCCAGTTGCCCCTGCTCAGTATTATGTTGTTCCGGTCATGCCTAATGACGAGCAGCGTAGGTTGGAGAGGTTTGGTAGATTTCAACCTCCGACTTTCAGCGGTATAGAGGGCGATGATGCCCAGGATTTCTTGGATAAATGTTAGAGGATTTTCCGTACATCGGGTATTCTGGAGACCAGCGAGGTCTCGTTCACTACCTTCCAGTTCTCGAGAGCTGCCTTTACTTGGTGGGAGTCTTATGAGAGGCGTAGTCCTGTTAGTGCAGCGCCTCTTACCTGGCAGCAGTTTTCTGCTCTCTTTCTGGAGAAGTATGTGCCACAGTCCTGCAGAGAGGAGCTGCGCAGGCGTTCGAGCAGTTGCGTCAGGATGATATGACTGTACGCAGTATGAGATGAGATTTTCAGAGCTAGCATGTCATACTGTTTGGTTAGTTCCTACAGAGAGGGAGAGGATCAGAAAGTTCGTAGATGGACTCGCATATAGACATCAGATTCTTATGACCAGAGAGAGGGTGTCTGGTGCTACTTTTGAGGAGGTGGTTGAAATCGCCCTAGAGATAGAATAAGTTCATCGCCATGAGCGAGTTGAGAGGGAGGCCAAGAGGCCTCGGGGATCTGGTAGTTTCGGTGGTGTTCCTTCTGGAGGTCAGTTTCATCACGGCAGAGGCCGTCTATTCAGGCACGCTCAGTCAGCTCGCCTAGTTCACCGTGGTGCATTATCGTGACATGGTTCTCACAGTTCTCATCAGGGTCACTTATCATTAAGTGCCCTCCCAACCCCGAGTTCATCCCGTGCACCATCAGCTCAGGTCTCATCTATGCCTGGTTCTTCTAGTGTGTATCCCGGTGCTCGGGGATCCCTTCAGTCCACATTGCCAGCCGCCGGTAGAGGTTTCTTTTAGTGTGGAGATTTGGGTCATATCAAGAGGTTCTGTCCCCGCGTTACGGGAGGTTCATCATAGCATAGATGTCAGCCTTCGGCTTCAGCACCAATTACTTCCCCACATTCCCAACCAGCTAGGGGTGGGGGTCAGGCAGCTAGAGGTCGCCCTAGAGGGGGAGGTCAATCCTGTGGTGGTCAGGTCCGTTTCTATGCACTCCTAGCCAGACCAGGTGCTATGGCTTCAGATGCCGTGATTACAGGTATTGTTTCAGTCTGTCACCGAGATGCCTCGGTCTTATTCAACCCTGGTTCCGCATGTTCATATGTTTAATCATATTTTGCTCATTTTCTGGATATGCCCTGTGACTCTTTAGTTACATCTGTTCATGTGTCTACTCTTGTGGGCGATACTATTGTTGTGGACCGCGTGTACCGGTCATGTGTGGTATCTATTGGGGGTCTGGAGACCCGAGTGGATTTGTTATTGCTCAGTATGGTTGACCTTGATGTGAAGCATGTATTGGTTATCTCCATGTCACGATGCTCTAGATTGTCATGCTAAGGTAGTGACCTTAGCGATGTCGGGATTTTCGAGGGTTGAGTGGAGTGGTTCTATAGATTATGTGCCTAGTAGTGTAATTTCATACTTGAAGGCTCAGCGTATGGTTGAGAAGGGTTTCCTATCTTATTTGGCTTTTGTGAGGGATATTAGTGTAGAGACTCCCACTATTGATTCTGTTACAGCGGTCCGTGATTTTCCGGATGTGTTCCCTGCAAACCTGTCGGGCATGCCTCCAGACAGGGATATTGACTTTGGTAATGATTTGGTGCCGGACACTCAGCCCATTTCAATTCCACCATATCGTATTGCATTGGCGGAGTTGAAGGAATTGAAAGATTAGCTTCAGGAACTCCTAGATAAGGGGTTTATTCGGCCTAGTGTGTCTGTATTGGTAAAAAAGAGCTTCACATGTATGATAATTCTTGATGATTCAGCCAGTTACGTGGAACAAGGAAAACATGACAGCTGGACATGATCCTATAAGGAGGTGCGAGGCCAAGAGGCACGGCACTATATACCTACAAAGTAATCAGCTACGGAAGACTCAACTTGACTGAGTCAAAGAAGAGACACTGTCAGAATGAATCCGGACAGAGCTATGGGCAGATTCAAAGGTCTTCAATTAATGATCCGCACGTTGCACAACCTTCACGCAACAATTACGGTTATTCACTGTAACGTTACATTAATGTAATAATTAGTCATTAATGTGTTATCATTGCAAGAGGTAGACGTTATACTAAAGAATTCCCTATATAAGGGAATAGAAGTTAACTTGTAAGGGGAATCTGGACTACGAATACCATACTCTTTATTTTTCTGTGCATCATACTATTGTCTATTTACTTACTCCTTTTTATTTATTATTATTTCCTTGATTATCAGTAACCCGTGTTCATTCCTAAAAATAAGCTTTAGTCAAGGGACCTAATTCTTTGGTTAAACAAATTGGTTTCGTTACTGGGAATTTGATAATCTTTGTTTGCTTTTCTAAGCGATATCCTCTGAACTATGTCGAACCCCAACAACAATAACCAGCAGAGAAATGGGACTCCATCACCTCTTCCATCCCCAAGCAGTTCAAGGGAACAATCCTAAGAGAGATCCAACAACAACAACGATAATGATCAAACAGTAGAACAAGATCAGGTAAAGCAAATGATTGTAGAGTATGTGAGCCAAGCTTTGCAACAATTTGCAAGGGGATTACCAGCGACATCACTTGCATCACTGACACCACCTCCTAATAACACAATCACCGTGGAAATTCCTCAGTATGGTTTGATAAACTCAGCAAGGGATGACACTCCTAACGAATCTCTCGAAACGAGACCAGGTATGACTAATAACCCTGAATTACAAAATTTACTACTAACCCTGCAGAAACAGGTGAAGTAACAAAACGATCGAATTGAGCAAATTCCTGGAGTACCACCTGTTATCAAAGGCATTGATGTCGATAGATATTCTCAACAACCTTGGAAACCGAGTGCAGCACCTTTGCCTATACCCAAGAAGTTCAGAATGCCTGATGTCCCTAAGTATGACGGAACAACTGACCCACGTGACCATGTGACTGCTTTTACCACTGGAGTAAAAGGCAACGATCTGTCAAAACAAGAAATTGAGTCGGTCCTAGTAAAAAAATTTGGAGAAACACTTACCAAAGGAGCCCTAACCTGGTATTCTCTTCTCCCTGAAAACTCTATAGATTCATTTGCTGAACTTGCAGATTCTTTCATAAATGCACACTCCGATGCACAAAAGGTCGAGAAATGAATGGAAGACATATTTAAAATAAAACAAGGAGACACGGAACTACTCCGTGAATTTGCAGACATATTCCAACGAGAAAGAATGCAACTACCAAGGGTGCCCTATAACTGAGTAGCCATGGCATTTGCGAGCAATCTAAATGACAAAAGCTTAGAAGCCACGAGAAGACTCAAGGAAAGCTTGAGAGAATTCCCAGCTACAACGTGGAATGATTATAACAGGTACAATACTAAACTTCGAATAGAGGAAGATATCATTGCTCGTTCAAGGGATGAATACCATACCAGATCCAGATGTTCTGAATCAAACAGGAAATCAGGTAAAAACAGGTACGATCCTTACATGGTGACGAGATACTCGTCCCAGGTTCGAAAACATTAGGTCAGAATATAGACCATCAAGCAGAGATATGAGCTCGTCCTCATCTACATCCAGAAAGGATCAAGATGTGACGCATAGGTAATACACGAATTGGGGATCACACTTTCAATGTAAGTACCCCTGAACTAGTTTCAATATTAAGAAACATGGGAGATACGGTTCGATGGCCTAAAGAAATGAGGTCAAATCCAAATAAAAGGAATCCAGATTTCTGGTGCGAATTCCATAATGATCATGGACACAAAATTGCGGATTGCAGGTTTTTACAAGGTGAAATAGAATAATTATTGAAACAAGGCTATTTAACAAAATTGTTTAGTGATAAAAGAAAACAGGCATACATGAAGAACATGCAGGAACCCCCGAAGCCTCCATCTCCAAAAAGAACCGTCAATGTGATACATGGAGGAGAGGAATTAAACGGAATAGTTTTCAAAGTAGCCTCAAAAATCACAATTACACACGGAAAGCGGGTTCGAGAAAATCCATACGCAGATGATATAACCTTTGATGATGCAGATTTCGGCGGACTAATGCTCCCCCACAATGATGCCCTGGTAATATCTTTACTCATTCATGACACTAACGTTAAAAGAGTGTTGATTGATCTAGGTAGTTCAGTTAACATCATCTTGCTAAGAGTCGTGGAAGAAATGCTCATGGGAAATCAGGTGACCCCAATGGCATGAGCCATATCAGGGTTTGACAACTCCACAGTGATAACCAAAGGAGAAATCGAACTTAGCACTTATGCCGAGGGAGTAATTAAAAACACCAAATTCCAAGTCGTTAATACTGACATGGCTTATAACGTAATCATGGGAAGGCCCTGGATCCACGACATGAAAGCAGTACCGTCTACCTTACATCAGGTAATTAAATTCCCTTCAGAAAGGGGAGTCAGACAGATTAGAGGTGATCATCAGACCTCTAGAAATATAAATTATGTGGTGCATTATAACAAAAAAGTAGAAACGGAAGAACCGAAGGATAGGGAAATCTCCCAAAAAGATGTTACCGGCCAAACAGGTACGGAAAAAGTTATTGACCGAACAGGTACAAAAGAATAAGTGTTCAAACAGATACGGAAGGAGATACCCATGAGAAGGTGAATCAAGTCACCACGGAAGATGCATTAAATCATACAGACGTAGACTCCAGACCGGACGTCATCCAAGAACCGGAGGAAGACGAGCACATCAAAAAAACTATGGAAGAGCTCAAAGCTGTTCCATTGTTTGAACAAAAACCTGAACAAAAAATGCATATAGGCACGAGGCTGAGCCCCAATCGAAGAGGTAAGTTAATTGATTATTTAAAGGCTAACGCAGATTGCTTTGCGTGGTCCCACTCAGATATGACAGGTATCCCACCAGAAGTGATGACTCATAAGCTAAATGAAGATCCATGCTTCGTACCTGTTAAGCAGAAGAAAAGAAAGCAAGGACCATTCAAGAACCAAGTAATTGACGAAGAAGTACAGAAACTTTTGAAAAAAGGTTCGATACGAGAGGTAACGTACCCTAACTGGTTAGCTAACACTGTGGTAGTACCTAAAAAGAATGACAAATGGAGAGTATGCGTAGATTATACTGACTTAAATAAAACATGCCCCAAAGATTCATTCCCATTACCACATATAGATCAAATGATTGACGCCACCGCAGTACATGAATTGTTAAGCTTTCTAGTTGCGTATTCTGGTTATAATCAGATTAAAATGGATCCCTCAGATGAGGAAAAAACCTCCTTTATTACGAACAGGGGGACTTATTGTTATAAAGTCATGCCTTTTGGCTTAAAAAATGCTGGAGCCACCTATCAAAGGCTAGTAACTACGATGTTCCAGGAACATCTAGGAAAAATGATGGAAGTTTACATCGATGACATGTTGGTAAAATAAACACGAGCGGAAGACCATTTCCATCACCTCTCTATTACCTTTGAAATTTTACGCAAGTATAATATGAAGTTGAATCCAGAAAAATGCGCTTTTGGCGTAGAATCAGGTTTATTTTTGGGTTTCCTTGTATCAAACAGGGGAATACAGGTAAATCCTGCTCAAATTAAAGCTATAGAGGAAATACCTAATATACTAACAAATAAAAAAGAAGTTCAAAGACTAACGGGAAGAATTGCAGCTTTGGGAAGATTTATTTCTAGATCTTCCAAGAAAAGTTTTAATTTTTTTTCAGTCCTCAAAAAGCAAGATCAATTCGAATGGACTGAAGAATGTCAACATGCTCTCAAATATCTGAAAGCTTATCTATCAAAACCCCCGCTGCTATCAAAGCCAAAGGAAGGAGAGAGGTTGTACTTCTATCTTGCTGTCGCAGAAATTGCTATAAGTGCAGTATTGGTAAGGGAAGATAAAGATAAACAATCTCCTATTTATTATGTAAGCAAAACATTACTAGATGCTGAAACCAGATACCCACATCTAGAAAAGTTAGCCTTAGCTTTAATAATGGCATCTAGAAAATTACGACCATATTTTCAATGTCAGCCAATCACTGTTGTGACTTCATATCCATTAAGGAATATATTGCATAAACAAGAACTATATGGAAGATTGGCCAAATGGGCCATAGAGTTAAGCGAGCATGATATAATATATCAGCCTAGGACTGCAATAAAGTCGCAAATTCTAGCTTATTTTGTCGCTTACTTTAGTCATAACATTGTCCCTGAAGTGGAAAAAGAGTTACGACTCTTTAACGATGCTAATCCGGGTCTATGGACCCTATTTACCGATGGTTCTTCCAATATAAAAGGTGTCGGTTTAGGCATAGTTTTAACATCACCCACAGGTGAAAAGACACGACAAACTATCAAATGTTATCCTATAACTAACAATGAAGCAGAGTACGAAGCTGTTATTGCAGGACAAGAACTGGCACGAGAACCCTCAATCGAACAAATCACAATAAAAAGTGACTCCCAGCTGGTGGTAAATCAAATGCAGGGGACTTACATCGCTCGAGAGACTCGAATGCAACAATATCTAGAAAAGGCACGAGAACTCGTGAGACAATTCAGAACGTGGAAGGTAATACAAATACCTAGAGAGGAAAATGTAGAAGCAGATGCATTAGCTAACCTCGCAGCAGTCACGGAAGTAACAAACAAAGATAATGCAATTGTCGTTCATCTATTTTATTCAACGATCGACCAAGACAGAAATGAGGTAACTTTCAACAATTTAACCTCGGATTGGAGAAATGAAATCTTAATTTTTTTGCAGAATGGCACCGTACCTGAAGATAAAAAAGCAGCTCAAGCACTTCGCCGCAAAGCTGCACGGTACTGCCTCATTCGCAACTCATTATATTTCAAGATGTTCGGAGGTCCCCTAGCATAGTGCCTCGGACCTAACCAAACGGAGTTTGTGATAAAAGAGGTCCACGAAGGACACTGTGGAAATCACGCAGGGGCAAGATTCTTGGTAAAACCCTAATCAGAGCTGGGTACTATTGGCCTAATATGGAAGAAGAAGATGATAATTTCGTATCCAAATGCAACGGATGTCAAAGGTTTGCCAATAACACGCATCGACCCGTGGAACTATTGCATCTAGTAATATCCCCATGGCCCTTCATGAAGTGGGGTATGGACATAGTGGTACCTCTTCCCACAGCTAAAGGACATGTACGGTTTTTACTCGTACTAACCGACTATTTTACAAAATGGGTAGAGGTAGAAGCCTTCAAACATGTGCGAGAAAATAAAGTTAAAAGCTTCTTATGGCGAAACATGATATGCCGATTTGGAATACCGAAGGAGATTGTGTGTGATAATGGCACACAATTCATAGGCTCGCAAATCACGGAATTCTTCGAAAGCTGGCAAATCAAACGGATTACTTCAACGCCATATCACCCCGTGGCTAACGGTCAAGCTGAGTCAACGAATAAAATAATCATCAACAATCTAAAAAAGCGGCTGGAAAAATCCAAAAGAAATTGGCCTGATGAGTTACCAGCGGTATTATGGGCATACAGAACAAATTCTCAAAAATAGCCATGGGAGAAACTCTGTTCGCACTTGCCTATGGCTCAGAAGCCTTAATACCCGTGGAGATTGGCGAACCAAGCATAAGGTTTACAACAGCCGTAGAGGATGAAAACAACGATGAGTTGAGCATTAATCTGAACTTACTCGAACAAAAAAGAGAAGCTGCATTAATACGGATGGCAACTCAAAAACAAATCATAGAGCGTTATTACAACCGAAAAGCTTGCCTCAGATACTTCAAGATTGGGGACTTTGTTCTTAAGAAAGTCTTTCAGTCAACAAAAGAAGCAGGTGCAGGAAAGCTAAGTCCAAATTGGAAAGGACCCTACAAAGTCCGAGGCATAGCAGGGAAGGGTGCTTACGAGCTAGAATCTATGGACGGCAGAATACTACCAACAAGCTGGAATGCCATCCATTTGAAGTACTACTTCTAAGGAAAAGGAATACCCCCGGGCAGGTGTCACACGTTCGATTTTGTTTTGAACATTTAAAATTTTACTAACCTTTTTAGATGATAGGCATAAAGCTAACCCATCACCAGATGATGATATTAGACCTGCAAAGACGTGAGGAAGTAATTGAATTCCCGGTCTAGGGTTACACTTTCTGATGGACTTTTAAAGGGTTAAGCAGTCATCATCTAAAAACTATATACCTTCGAGTCTCGAATGTTTTTCCTTTTCAGGAAAAGGACCACAAGGAAGGAATAGTCAAGTGCTCGAGATTTCATTCTTCAAAGCTCAAACACTTGGGGGACTATACAGTATGGAAGGCTAAGACAAAGCAAAGAAGACTATCAAAAAGTCAAAGCTCGAGCCTAAAGATCCATCTACCCAACAAGTCAAGTGGTACGAGCAAAATCGAAAGAGCCAAAGACTCAAACACAAAGCCTAATCTAGAAAACCTTCGAACATGTTCAGGTTAAAAGGCAAAATATTAGCTACGAGGAAGAAATGCTCATCTCTGTACTTACGCAAAAGAATAACTGTTGTAACCAAAAATAGTTGTGGATAAAAGATCATCATCATTTACTCATTCAAAAACTGTTGTAACTAAAAACAGTTACGAAATCTTTGTACTCATATAGAAAACTGTTATCAAATAAAACAGTTACGGATGAAAGATAAAAATCCTTGTACTTATTCAAAAAACTATTTTCAAATAACACAGTTACGGATGTAAGAGCATTTGTCTCATGCTTATTGAAAATTGTTGTCAACAAAAAACAGTTACGGGTGAAAACCCCAACTTGAATAAAAAAACTGTTACGAACGAAAAATAGTTGCTCTCTTGTATTAACTCGAAAAAACTGTTACATACGAAAAATAGTTACGAAATACAAGTGTATATCAAATCTGTTAAAAGAAAACAGTTGCAACATGAGTTTTAGACGATAATCAAACACATGTAAAATGTTGTGAAAGTTCAAACAAAAAACTTTCCTCAGAAACATTCTTAAGCATGTGAAAAATTCCTATCACTCTATTGCATTGTTATACCATTATGAAGTTGAGATGTCTTCTTCATTAAGTGTCGATCAAAAAGGGCCCTCTTTCATAAATTATGCCTACTACAAAAAGGCACACATTTTAAATTATACCGTGCCTATTACGAAAAGGTGCGAGTAATCTAAAGCATTCTATATGCAAAACTCAGAGGTAAAACAAAAACCTCAAAAAATAAAGTATGCAAAAGACTCGAATAGTAGAACAGAAACTCAATAACAAAAGTCATATTTTGCGTTGATATGTTAAAACGGCTAAGTAGAAACTAAGTATTAAACTTATGCTTAGCCGTATATATTGTATGTACATTAAGGTGCCCCTAAGTTGTCAGTTGGGGACTTTAAAAGATCCAAACTTACCCCCNAGAAACTAAGTATTAAACTTATGCTTAGCCGTATATATTGTATGTACATTAAGGTGCCCCTAAGTACTTTAAAATATGAAAACTTACCCCCGATGGAGCTAGGGGTAACCACCAATCAAATAAAAAAAAGAGGGGGAACCAACATTATAATTGTCTTGAGGGGGGGGGGATTGATTTCTTCACTAGAAGAAGGAGCAGGAGCAGCTTGGGACGAGGAGACTTGAGCATCCGGAGTCTCACATTTAGGTGAAGAAAGATTATGACCTTGTTGAGCCTTCTCCATGGCTTCCTTGATTTTAGCAATTTCAGCATTAAGGTCAAAATTTTCCCGACTCATTTCCGTCAATGTGTCGAGGCGAGAATTCATGTACTCCCAACTAACATCGACAACTGCCACCTCTTCAAGAGCTTCGTAATCATTCTCCCATATCATGATCTCAGCTTTTAGACCGTCCCTCTCAGCCTCAACAGTATCTTTGGCGGCTCTTAAATGTGCTATAGACCTCTCCAGGGACTGAATTTTGTCCAAGGCATTGCGAAGATCCTCCTGGGTCTGGGTCAGAGACTGCACAAGCTCGCCTGAGCATTCCTCTTTCTGCTCTAGCAAGGCTTTTAAACTCCTAGCTTCTTCTGAAGCACGGGACAACTGCTCAGCAAATGAAGACTCAAGGATGCTCTTATCTTTGTCCCCTTGATTAGAAGAAGCCTTCTCCACTGCCAACTCTGCTTCCATGATTCTCATCTGCCGATCCAAGGTACTCTTTTCTTCTTCTAAGGGTTCCATGTCGAGCCTTAAGCTGTCATATTGCCCCTTCTAATTATCTGCTTCAGCCCGCCACTCTTTTATTTCCTGCTCCGCATTTGAAACCCTCTTCATGAGCTCCATGCCTATAAGATTGATCTACAAAAAGGAAATCAATTAGATACGATAAATTTCATGTACAAGAATAAAATGAGAGAGAAAGCACTTTACCTTCAAAGAGGTATGCACGACTTCGTTAGCCCAAGTAAGGGAGTTGTGGCTAACTAGCTTGGTCCTTTCAGTAGGGCCTATCAGCGGTTTGAGCCACACGTCGGGCTGGCCAGATTTTTTAAAGAGACTCCCCTCAGCCGGAACTTCTATTAAAACATGCCGCATCTCCCTGCTGGAAGAGCCTACTTCTCTAACAGAAGGCACATAAGTAGGTAGAGATGTAGAAGCCACGGGCACGGAAGTCTGAGGAGCTGGAAAAGCCACGGGCAAAGCAGCAACGGGAGCAGTAATAGCCAAAAGAGCGGAGGAAATGATAGGAGCGGATGAAGAAATCTCTCTGAAAGAAAGAGGAAAAGCAGCCAAGGGAACGTCATTAACAGCAGGGTCAAAGCTTTCACGGAACAAATGATCCACAGAGTCATGCACAACAACGGGTGTAGACTCATTTTTCTGAAATCACCCTCCTTATCTGTGACCTGTGCACCAAAGTGCCTTCCTCTTATTCTTCTTCTTCTAAGTTTCTAGACCCACCAACCTTCCTCTTCGAAGAACAAGAACCATCAATAATTTCCTGGGCTTGAGCCAGGGACATTTTCAGAATGGACGCATCAGATATCCCACGGGCGGGAAACCCTGTCAAAGGAAAAAAGGTTAAACAACGAATAAAAAAAGGCTTGAGTAAGGAAAGAAGAGGAAACAAAAGCTTCACTTACCGTGAGTCTTCACTTTCCAACCGTACTTCTCCGGGAAGTACGGTTNTCAAAGGAAAAAAGGTTAAACAACGAATAAAAAAAGGCTTGAGTAAGGAAAGAAGAGGAAACAAAAGCTTCACTTACCGTGAGTCTTCACTTTCCAACCGTACTTCCCGGAGAAGTACTTCCAAGACCTTTCCTCTAACAGAGCAATCAACAAAAACTTTTCTACCCAATCATGGATACCTGAGGCATTCTCAACAGTACCCATGATTGCTAAAAGAAGAGGAAACAACTATGGTGTTAATCAAACACTTAAAGCAAAAAGAAGAAAAATAACAAATATGAGCTAAAATGCACTCACGTGCACGATTCCACTTCTCGGGGAAGAGAAGATTTTCTTCACCCACTAAACCAGAAGTGGGCGCAGAAACATATAGAAAGTACCAACCTCTATCCTTGTCGTCATCAGGGGTTACCAACACTCTTTTACTCCTGATAGCCAGAGTAAAAATCCCTTGACAAAATAAGGCAGGAGAATAAAGATGAATGAGATGGTTAAAGGTGAAAGGAACCGAAACTAAAGTAGTTAAACATATGATACACGCAACAACCCGCCACACAAGAGGGACAACTTGTCCTAAGAAAATTTTGAAGAAATGACAGAATTCAATAATGACTGGATCAATAGAAGGTTTAAACCGTAAAGTAAAAGGGTAGGTATAAATGAAAGAATATCTTGTCTTGTAAGACGTTATTCTTTGGTTCTCATTCGGAACGAGGATAGGAAAATCAGACTTCCAAGAACATTCCCCGCGGACAAGGGGAACTAAACCTTTGGTAATAAGGGTAGGGTACCTATCATCACTATCAAGCGATAACGACTGATCAACAAGGACCTAACTATCCCTAGAGAAGGTAAACTCAGCAGGAATGATTTCATCCACTCGTGGTTCATGATGTTCTCTACCCCTAGATGAAGATCTTGAAGCCCTAGCTCTTGGAGAAACTAAAGACCTAATAGAAGGAGGGGAAGTAATCTGGGAAGAAGAAGAGCCTATTAAAGGAGTAGAGCTTAAACTCCTCAATTTACCACCTCTCCGGCTTTGCGTCGGAGCAGAAGAGGGTCAAGTCATCCACATTTATCACTCCTTTAGGTTGGTTTGATGAAGACATATTTACGAAGACAAGGGAAAAATTCTTTACAAATAAAGAAGACAAGTTAGAAGTTTTTCGTGAAAGTAAAGAAAGGAAAAAGGGTATTTATACTTGAAGACAACCGTCAAACATGGGAAAAAACAATGATGAGAAAGTCATATTTGAAGGTGTCACTTCGTGACTGATGCAGCCGCAAAAAGCCCTAAAAGGCGCCGAGTATCTGCAGAACCAATCCAGAGGGGACACGTGGCTTGAGCATTACAGGGAAGTGACAAACGACGTCTACACTCAGAGAAGGATACAATGTTTCGAGGTGAAGCGACGGCAAAATATTCCCGCCATAAATGCATATCCACTTACCAAGTATAATCTATAAATAAATGGTAAGTGGGGGGACTATCTGTATTGGTAAAAAAGAGCTTCACATGTATGATAATTCTTGATGATTCAGCCAGTTATATGGAACAAGGAAAACATGACAGCTGGAAATGATCCTATAAGGAGGTGTGAGGCCAAGAGGAACGACACTATATACCTACGAAGTAATCAGCTACAGAAGACTCAACTTGATTGAGTCAAAGAAGAGACACTGTCAGAATGAATCCGGACAGAGCTACAGGCAGATTCAAAGGTCTTCAATTAATGATCTGCACGTTACACAACCTTCACGCAACAATTACGGTTATTCATTGCAACGTTACATTAATGTAATAATTAGTCATTAATGTGTTGTCATTGCAAGAGGTAGACGTTATACTGAAGCATTACCTATATAAGGGAATAGAAGTTAACTTGTAAGGGGCATCTGGACTACGAATACCATACTCTTTATTTTTCTGTGCATCATATTATTGTCTATTTACTTACTCCTTTTTATTTATCATTATTTCCTTGATTATCAGTAACCCGTGTTCATTCCTAAAAATAAGCTTTAGTCAAGGGACCTATTTCTTTGGTTAAACAGTGTCACCTTAGGGTGCTCCGGTTCTATTTGTGAAGAAGAAGGATGGTTCTATGAGAATGTGCATTGATTACAGGCAGTTGAACAAGGTCACAGTCAAGAATATGCATCCTTTTTCTCGTATTGATGATCTATTTGACCAGCTTCAGGGAGCGAGGGTGTTCTCTAAGATTGATTTGAGGTCCGGGTATCATCAGCAGAAGATTCGGGATTCAAATATTCCTAAGACAACTTTCAGGACCCGTTATGGCCATTATGAGTTCTTGGTGATGTCGTTTGGGCTGACCAATGCCCCAACAACGATCATGCATTTGATGAACATTGTATTCCAGCCATATTTGGACTCCTTCTTTATTGTGTTCATTGATGACATCCTGGTGTACTCTCGTAGCCAGGAGCCCCTGTGGGCATCTGTGTCTGGGATGAGCCTTGGTTCGCGAATCGCGTAATTTCCACCGCATTCGCGTGAGAGACTTCTGCGGCCGCGTAATTTTGATGCTGACCGCCTTTATCATTTTTTTCTTGAAGTATGAACTCTCTAAACCTTAGAAACCGTGGTCCGTGAAATTCCAATCACCGCCGCACCAATACTTTCGCGGTCGCCTCTTTCTGACGCGGTCCGCGTTGATATTTGTGCCCAAAACCATCTCTCTGATTCTTAATTTCGCGGACTACGAATCTATGTCCACGTACACGTTGATACATTCGCGTCCGCCTTTTTCTGTCGCGATCCGCGTTCCACAACTCTTGGACCGGCCTTGGTTTTTGTTTAAGTTTTGACTCCTTTATGAGTTGATTATGGATCCTTTGGCTCATTTTGAACAATCCCTGCAAGCAAGCATATTAAGTTAGTTTCCAAGAATACCTTCACACATATTTGGCCAAAAAAACAAGTAAAAGATAGCAAATAATATGCTAAAATCCCTACTTATCAACTCCCCCAAACTTAAGCTTTTGCTTGTCCTCAAGAAAATACGGTAATTCCCACCTCCACAAGAAAAAGAAAAGGATATTTCAGCTGGCCTAAGGTGACTTCAACAAGCATCAATTGGGACTAACAATTACCCTCAACACAAATGAATTATCAACAACATCATGGTTCGACCTTTTGAGTTCCATAGTTCTAATGTGACACTAGAGCATCAAGAGTTGACTCAATTCTTCAAGGAAGCTCGCTCTCTCACGTAGGTCATTGTGGATCCCAAACTCCTCCTCCTCTACTCTCCATGAGCAAATCTCACTTTTTAGAATGAAACACTCAAATCAATGATTGTGAAGAAGTGCGATCATCACTCTCAAAAGAATGCCACAAGGCCGGTTCTAAGTACCATAAGCTTTCCCCTTATGTAAATCTCCACTAATGTAAGCTCGCTCAACTTGAAATCATATAGGGCTTTAGCGGGGATGTAATTAAGGCTTTTGGATCAAGGTAGGACATAACGAACTATGATGATTTCATCTTTCCTTAAGCACTCCATTTTCTCATTTCGGCTCATATTTTCTCGACTCTTTAAGTCATTTTTCTTCTTCCTCGGGGGAACTAGAGAGACATACTGTCACTCTTTCTTACTCATGACAGCCATTTTTCTCCTTTTCTCATCATTCCTTGCTTTTAATCATTACGTTCTTTGAATCTCTTCAACCTTCTCTTTTTTTTATTTTACATATTTCTTTTTGGCTTTTCATCCTTTTATTTGCCTTACCTTTTCATCAATTCTTTTTCTTCTTTGAACATTTTATCACTTTCAAATTACTCGTCTCTCCCCCAAACTTATGCTCTTTCCAATTGTTCATCATGAATGCTAGGGAAAGATTGGGTGCCAAGAGCGGGTCATTATAAAATGGATAAAGGCTTGTAATGTGGCTATTGGATGAAAAAGGCTTAGGATCAAAGGGGTTGACTAGGAATATCAAATTGGTAGGCTACATAAGCTTTCAAAGTTCGAATGAGACCAGAGAGCCTACAATCACTTCTCAAGTCGAGCTACACTCAGAATTTCACCTAGACAAACATTCAGGGCAAGTTCTAGACTTATTGGCACGAGACATGGAATTGCAATTCAATACCTCACCTCTCAAGATACTGGATTGCTAAAGAGAACAAAGTCAATGGCCCGCAACAACCCTAGCTAAGATTGAAGATAACATATGGCTCAAAGAAACCACTCGATGATTGTTTTAGTCAACTCAAGAGTCTAAAGGTCACAACTAGAGATATTATTTGTCAATCAACTTGTCTCTAACTATGAGGTTGAAGGTAAATGTGTTAGTACCAAGTGAAGCCTGCCTGAGACACTTTAATTCATTACTACACCATATCAAAGCAAAAAGAAAACAGACTCAATCCCTTAAGAAAGGTTGTCACGCCATCCATCACTGGGAAGAGCCACCCGGTTCACACAACATCCACCTTTGGAAAGAATCGTGGCATTAAGAAAACCAAAGGCTTATTGATCACGCAAAATGTAAAAAGAAGCTACTAAAGGAAATAAAAAGCTAAGCTATTAAGGAAAAATACGAAAGAAGTTATGAAGTAAACTACAGAAGGTAAAATGAATATGTATAATAATGGAGTGAAACAAATATATTCAAAATGGAAATAAATATATGCATCAAATATTAAACTTATATACATACCAAAAGTGAAAAATAACGATAATGAAAATAACAATAAATAAAGATAAAGAAAAATAGTATAATAGTTATTACATATCAGTGTCACCAAATCATAACCAAATCAAAATGGACCCCCCCCCCCCCCCCCCCCCCCCAAATAAAAGATAGCATTGTCCTCAATGCTAATATCAAAATAAGATCATGAAGGGTTATAGAGTAAATAAAACTCCCTATGTGGTCTCTGCCTGCATGGGATCAGGTACATGAGTGGGGTCCTTGGACTGCATTGGATCATCAGCTTCCTCTAGGTCCTCTAACTGGATCTCAAAATCCTCTTACTGGGTAACCACAAATCCTCTAACTGGCTCTCTGTTTGCCTCATGTTCTGCTGCCTGTGCTGCTGGTGCAGTCTCCTCCAAAAGCAAGTCTAGTGGGATATCTCCAACATAAGTGAACTTTTTTACCTCCTTCTTCAGTTTCTCCACTGACTCCTTTGAGGCCTGAGTCTTCCTCATCTTCTTGACCTGCTTGCCCAGATCCTTGATCACCTTGCCATGAGCATCCAAAGTCTTCAGGATATTCTTTTGGTTGTGCAGGAACTTCTTCTGGTTATGCAGAAGCTCCTTCAAAGAATCCTCCACTTATGGAGGTACCTGAAGCTGCGTTGGGGCTGACTGTGCTGCTACTGCACTGGATGAAACAGACAACTTTGATGTAGCTGCCTGCATCCACTTGTTGAGGCTGGATAAGGTCTGAGAAACCTGCAGTGCAGTCTGAGGGTAAGTAGAAGATGAGGGCATAGATAGTGGCACACTGATGGATGGCCCAGATGGAGGAGAAGGCATGGCGGCTAAAGAACCATCAGCTATAGAAGGCTCTGACCCGGTGGCCATTACCCCTAGCTCTTCAGACTGTCCAGTGGATGTAGTAGCTTTACCCTTTGCTTTAGGGTTGTACGCTCCTTGGAGGCTATACCAGAAAAAAGGCTTTTTCGGCTTCACCTTTGTGTCATAGTGCCTCCCCTCTACCCTTTGGTCCTCGAGATACATAGTGATGAAGTTGGGGTAGGGGTAGGACCTTTCTTCATTTCTGGTTGCTTTGGAGATGTTTTGGAACATGAGGTTCCCCACATTGATTGGATACCCCGCCATGATGGAAGCTATTAGGATCGCCCGGGAGAGTGGGATAACACTATCATGTTGGGAAGGATCAAGCCGACTCCATACAAATGTGCACCACCCTTTGGCTTCAAAGCTGAGGGTGTTTCTTGCGATTAGGACTCCAGCTGTGAGCCATGCCGGTGTTGTCCCTGGAATGGATATTACTTCCGCTAGCCAAGGACGGGTTGCTTCATCTAGGGATATCTCAAGATTCTGTACTTCTTCCACATTCTCAAAACCGGCATATTTGTTCAAAGTGTCTCCATCAAAACATATCTTCAAGTTTCGTACCTTTGTCACACTGGTGCCCTTTTTGATGTGGGGCAACATTAGCGTAGAACTCCTTGACAAGGTACTCATTTGCGTCTGTCACTTTGATGGTGAAGTACTCCCTTTTCTCTCATCAAACTGTTTCTTGACGTTTGGATTGTGAGGCAGGATATCTCTTTCTATGAATTGTCGCTCAAGGGTGAGCAACCTTTGTGGCCACCATTCCCGGAAGTTTAGGTAGGCCTTCTCACTCACGAACCTGTCAGCCCACACCTCGGGCTTCCATGATCTGACCAACCCCCCCTCCCCCCCATATAGGTATCACCTCCTCTCCTGTTATCCAGGACCTCATCTTCATCATCTACATTAATGGGAGAAGTTGTTGAGGCCGGAGTTACAGTAGAGGGGAAGAGTGTTCTGACGCCCCCACTACATCCCTCTGAGCCATCAGACAACTTAGAAAAGGAGGTAGGTTGATTGACTAGGCAGAAAGGTTGTGATTGAGTCTCTGGTTGTTGTGCAGATTCCCCCTCTGAAACCTCCCGGGACGGGAGATATTCAATTGTGTCTGAGGATTCGGCAGGAGGTCTGGTGAGGGTTGCCTTTTTGCTTATAATTTTCTGAGTTTCTAAGGGTAAGACTTGCTTGCCTTTACCCCAGCCTCGGGAGGATTCTGCCCTCCCTTTTTATTTGTCTGCTCCACCACGAGATCGCACCAGTTTCTACAACACATAAGTAGTGAAAGATCATTAGAATTGGGGTTCAATTAATCCTTAAAGCAGTATAGATGAAATGAATAACAATTCTTCTCAGAACAGGGCACCGCGGACCGTGAAAAATTGATTGCGTCCGCGGAATGCCCATTGCGGATTGCGTACAAGTGAACGCTGCCGCAAAGAGGTCAGATTCAGACTACTGGCTATCTGATCTTGAACAAATGCAAACCGCAAAAAACTGGATGCGGTCGTGAATGGCCAAATGCGAACCGCGAAAAAATGAACGCGGCTGCGAAAGCTATTAACAGACTCTCTGAAGTTCAAAAACGCGGACCGCGTAAATTTGAACGTGGCCGCGAAGGACCAACGGCGGATCGCATAAAAGTGACCGCGACCGTGAAACTCTTATCAATACTCAATAATTAAAAGCTAAGGTTTTGCGTACATCGAAAAAGTGAACGCGGCCTAACACCCTACCGCGACCGCGAAATTCAAAAGAGACTGGTACTGACGAACACTTTAACCTAGGGTTTTCACTAATTATCTAATAATTGTACAAATTGATCATGCAAAGTTACTAACCCAACCCCCATTAGGCATACAAACACTACCCACATGTATTAGAACAACAATTAATCATTAATTTGACATTATGGCATGCATCTAACCCTAACTAAAAAGAAAAATTAAAATAAATAGAAAAGAAAAGAGGAATATAAAATCACATCATGGAATTGAACATACCAGTTGTACAAGTGTAGTAGGAAATGATCTGTTAATGTGAATGAGATGTAAATTGAGAACATGACGAGATGAATAGTGCTTTTTGTGAAATGAAACGTTAGAGTTCGAAAAGTGTAAAATGTTTAAGTAACCCTTATTTATACTTAGACATAGTGGAATCCATCGCCTTACCTGAGCGCGACTGCGAAATTTTGTCGCGGTTCGCACTTTGTTACCTTATGAAGAGTAGCCTCAAACACATGGGCGTGGTCCGCGGAATATTGGTCGCGGTCGCGGAATCACCGCGGTCCGTGAAAATATGAACATGATCGCAAACTCTAAAGGTTTTTTTACAGTCCAACTTCAGAGAGTTGGCATTTTTCTCTTTTCAATTACGCATCCGCGGACAGAAATGTACGACCGCGAAATGGTCACGCGGTCTGCAAAACTTTGGGCCCGATCCCGAACTTCCAACACTTAGCCAAAATTTTCCCTGTCAAATCCTGCACCGGAAACCAATTTCCTACATACACTTCACAACCAGTTAGTCCAAAACAATGCCTATCCTAAGAAGAAAATCAAAAGAAAGAAAAGCACATGGGTTGCCTCCCAACAAGCGCCTGATTTAATGTCACGGCACGACGCATGTTACCATCATCATTTGAAATGGATCAAGGCCACCACGTGGCTATCATCAATCTTGCCAAGGTAATGCTTCACTCGGTGCCCAAATATTTCACCATTTTTGTTTTTCAAATCAAGATCACCAAATGGAGTTACATGCACCACTTCAAAAGGGCCACTCCACTTTGACTTGAGCTTTCCCCGAAACATCCGTAACCGAGAGTTGAATAGAAGAACAAATTCACCCTCCTTGAATCATTTGTTCCGGATATATTTATCATGTAAGTACTTCATCTTGTCCTTACACAAGGACGAGCTGTAATAAGCATGGAATCGGAACTCATCAAGTTCATTTAGTTGCTCTACCCGGAGATTGGCAGCTACATCCCAATCAAGGTTCAACTTCTTCAGTGCCCGCATGTCCTTGTGCTCTAATTCATCCGGAAGATGGCATGCTTTACCAAATACCAACCGGTATGGAGACATACAAATTGAAGTCGTATAAGCAGTTCTACAGGCCCACAAAGCCTTGTCAAGTTTCCTTGACAAATCAGTCTAATTTGCATTGACAGTCTTGGATAATATGCTCTTTATCTCCCTGTTGGAGACCTCCACTTGTCCACTTTCCTGGGGGTGATAAGGGGTTGACACCTTATGATTGAAACCATACTTGGAAAGTAAAGTGTCGAAGGCTTTGTTGCAAAAATGAGAACCCACATCACTAATGATAGCCCTTGGGGTGCCGAACCTTGCGAAGATATTTTTCTTTAAGAAAGCCACTACACTCCGTGCCTCATTGTTGGGCAAAGCCACAGCTTCAACCCATTTGGAAACATATTCAACAACAACCGGAATATAAGTGTTCCCACATGAACTCACAAATGGCCCCATAAAGTCAATGCCCCACGCATCGAAAATATCAATCTCAAGAATGGTGGTGAGGGGCATTTCATTCTTCTTGGAAATTCCACCAGCTCTTTTGCACTCATCATAACGCCTAACAAGCTCGCTAGCGTCTTTGTACAAGGTAGGTCAATAGAATCCACATATTAGGACCTTTGTATCAGTTCTCGCCCCACCATGATGACCACCATAT
The DNA here is from genome assembly GCA_005239495.1 of Nicotiana undulata. Classification (NCBI taxonomy): domain Eukaryota; kingdom Viridiplantae; phylum Streptophyta; class Magnoliopsida; order Solanales; family Solanaceae; genus Nicotiana; species Nicotiana undulata. Next base: position 29,444 of record ML244309.1, read on the forward strand.
GGCGAGGAATGGCAAGCTTCAAGGATACTCAATTGCTCTTCTTCTGGAACACATCTTCGGATAACACCATCATTGCAAATCATGAAAAGATATGGCTCGTCCCAATATTAATCCAAGCATCCCCGTTTGAGATTCTTCTTTTGGTTAGAAGAGAGCTCACTCGGGACAATTCCGGTCACAAGAAAGTTAGCCAAATCGGTGAACCAAGTCATCCCATTCAAAGACACGGAGAGGAGTTGTTCATCCAGAAAAAAATCATTAATTTCGAGGCCATCATGGGGCCTCCCCTCCTCTTCCAAGCGGAACAAGTGGTCCGCCACTTGATTCTAACTCCCTTTTCGGTCTATGAATTCAATTTCAAACTCTTATAGAAGAAGAACCCATCTCATCAACCTAGCCTTAGAGTTATTTATCAAGTAACGAACTGCCGCATGATCGGTGTGCACAATCACTTTGGTACCCATGAGGTACGGCCGGAACTTTTCCATGGCGAAGACAATGGCTAAGAACTCTTTCTCGGTCACCGTATAGTTGACTTGGGTGTCTATTATTGTTTTCCTTGCATAATAAACCTGATGAAATATCTTGTTGATTCTTTGCCCCAAAACCGCTCATACCGCAACGTCGCTAGCATTGCACATGAGCTCAAATGGTAAGCTCCAATTGGGTACGGTAATGATGGGAGTGGTTTTCAACCTATATGTTAGAAGCTAAATAGATTTCATGCAATCATCATTGAATACAAACTTTGCATCTTTTTCCAACAACTTGCACAAACGGTTCACCACTTTTGAGAAATCCTTGATGAACCTTCGGTAAAACCCTATGTGACAAAGAAAGCTCCTCACTCCCTTGATGGAAGTAGGAGGTGGGAGTTTTGAAATCACTTCAAATTTTGCTTTTTCCACTTCAATACTGTTCTTTGAGATCTTATGGATGAGGACAATGCCCCCCTCGACCATAAAGTGGCAGTTTTCCCAATTAAGCACTAAGTTGGTCTCTTCACATCGGGCCAACACTTTGTCAGGATTATCCAAGCTTTCTTCAAAGGTGTCACGACCCAAATTCCCACCCTTTAGGCCGTGACTGCGCCTAACGTTGAACCCGCTAGGCCAGCCAAGGTGTAACTTGCAATAGCAATAAAAAAATCATTTAATACGAAATAAAACGCTAACTCATCAGCCTCAACCAATTTCCATCACATTCCGAGATATTAGTGGGACAACTATTTAACCGAACATCAATAACATACCTTTCCCAACCATAATATTTCCAACATCGATAATAAAAATAACAAAAAAAAACTTGAATGCGGAAGGGAGGAACATAACAATCATAAGATAATGTAAACTTGCCAAAACCGGGGTGTCACAATATCACGGACTAGCTACTAGAATACTACATACAAGTCTGGAAATGAAAATACAACACTGTCTTGAAAATAAGGAGAAAGACA